>WBMW01000414.1:56521-97550 GCA_013396635.1 Penelope pileata | reverse complement strand
TTTTTTTTTTTTTTTTCTGGAGGCTTGTACAGACATTATGAGAATTGAAAATATTTGATTTTATCAACTGAAATTCACCTGATATTTGAAAATCTGCTCATCTGAAAAAATATTTATTTATAAAATTGTTTATCTACTGGAGTCTCAAGTATCTCTTTTATTAAGGGAAATCTATCTCTTAAAGGTCAAGTGTTAACTGACTAATGGCATTGATTTGGCATTAGAGAGCCATTGACCACATAGGTTTAGATTTCCACCATTTTCGAGTTAAATTCAGAACCCGCATCAAGCATCTTCAAAAGGCAGTTCCCTCTAATTTTGATCCCAGTCTTTGCCTTTCTCATTCATATAAAACCCTGGATTCTAGAATGGATTTTGTCTCTCAGGACTAGAAGAGTACCCAGCCTAACTGGAGTCTAATTTCACTGGAGACCTTTATGCATGCAAATACAAAGGATTACTGATACCACTGCGTTGACACAGTATCTATTTATGCATATTAGGTATGTAATACATAATTTCCAAAAAAAAAAAACAACTGTCTAAGGTAATAAATACTGTGTTTGGTTTTAGTGAAGAACTGTGGGGAAAAGTTTGGCTGGATTACAATTGTGATTAATGACATCAACTGTTAGAAAACAGAAATAAAGGTGCCTATGGTTTTCAAATTTTTCTGTATTGTGCATTGGCTGCCTGACATGACAACGTCTGAGAGCAGATACAAAAAGACACAGAGACTCATTTGGAATAGATATGTTAATATACAGTAAATGAGAAAGTGATGTGAATCTGTTTTGAGTTTAAATGGTAATATGGTCAGTGCCTGGAACATACGCAGGCATGATACTGACTCCATAGAGGATCATAAAAAGATCATTTTCATAAAACGAAATAGGAACTAAACCAAGAATCTTGTTAATTATTCTTCTTCTCAAATTTAGGAGAGTAAATAAGTGCTGTAATAGCTCAAAATTCTAAAATAAAACATTCAGTGATGTTCAGATGGTTTTATGTCTGCTACATATTCTTGTATACCTCTGTGGACAACACTGAATGGTTCTCCAGCTATAGGCTCATAAGTTCCACATGATATATTGGCTTTTTGGGAATCCATGCAGACTTTAGATCACTCTGATTCTCTTGGATAAATCTCATTGATGTAAGATAATCAATGGGAGCCCCGCCCCTGGAGACATTCAAGGCTAGGTGGACCAGTATCTGAGCAGCCTGATCTAGCTGTAGACATGCCTCTTCATTGCAGGGGAGTTGGACAAGGTGACCTTTAAAGGTCTCTTCCAACTCTAAGGATTCTATGATTCTATGATTCTATGGTAATACTAGAAATTCTGCACTGACATGTATCTTCGAATCTGAGGAATTTCCCAGCCAGCGCAAAATTTCTGGTGATGATAAAAATAATAACTGGCATTTGGAATAAACTATAGTTAAAATAAGTTTTAAAATAGAGTTCAATATTTAAAGCATACTGTTAAAAAGAAATATTTGCACTGAATGTACTGTAGGAGTATCAGGATAAAAATAACACTACAATGACAAATAATGTCAGAGAGTTTAAGGATCATTTGCTTGAACATGCTCAATGACAACAATAAACAAAATTATTTTAAAATTTTTATTCTTTTATTAACTTTATTAAATCGATCCTTGGTAAATCTTTAGCAAGTTGGTATTTAAAAAGAAGTGAAAATAAAGGAGATCAAGTAGATGAACAAGATGCTGAGCTGTAACCTCTTTTTTGACTACTTATAGTAAATAATATGGCATATCAGCTAAAGAGGATCCAGTTCCAGGCTAGTGCTGTCTGGCTTGACAGATGGCCTGTATTTTTGACTCACTTGATCTCAAAGGATCATATCTAATCTCCTAGCTAAGGACCTTATAAAGCTCCACAGTTTTCAATTTCTACAAATATGTAGGTACATATTTTTCAAAGACAGGGACAAACAACATAGCAATGAACCACAGTGTGAAATGAAAAAAAGCATTACTCAGTTCTGAGCAAGTGATGAGAGTTGGAAGGTTGTCAAAAACATAGACTGGGATCTCAGTTACCATTGTATGAGTTTTCAGAAAGAGCAAATGAAAATAACAAGAAACTCAACAAATAGAAGTATCTGAACAGAACAGGTTTGATGTTGCAGGATTGAATCATTACAGGGGCATGTGCAAAACCAAAGTAAACTCTGTAATATCATCATGTCTAAATCCAAAAATGAACAGCTGTGCAACTAATGTGATGACAAGTCAACAATGAGACAACGATAGTGAAGCTTTCCACTGCAGTATGCCAAATATTCAGGTATTCAGAAAAAGATACCTTTAAAAAATAAAATAAATAATACGATATCAACATCTATATCTAATTTAATTTATTTCTTTTACAGAAAGAAATCAGGAATTGCTATCCCTTACCTTGAGGGATGAGAAAAGAATGTCTTTGTGGTTAGAGTGAGTTTCTAATGTGTTATAACTGGATTTAGCACACTGGTGGCCCTCAAAATTACTGTGTTATCTTTTGGTAAGTCATTTAGTAATTCAAAACCACAGAAAAATAAGAATAACACAATTTTTATGATGTCTGTAGTTTGATGATAACAGATCTGTCATACTTGCACCTACTAGCATGTAGATATTTAGACTTAATGTACTTAAATAACATGAAGACATAGCATCTGACACCTAGGGCAAAAGTGAAACCTCCAGAACTGTTCAAAAATACCAGCTTGGAGGGGAAATCTGTTGGTGTTTGGTACCAGAGAAGGGCAGCATATGTTATGCATGTTTCAGATGCATTTCTGTTAAACAAGAAATTAAACGTTTGATTAGATGTGAGTTTGTAGTTTTGATCATGTATAGAAATCTAGGCTCACATCGCCTAAATGTTCTTGGGATTAATGATTTCCTTAATACTATATATCAGCTTTCAGAATTATGTTAAAATGTTCAAGCCCTAAATAAGAAAAAATTAAGAAGTGGTTCAAGAATCTCCTGTGAGCAGAGAAATATGAAGTTTAATGTATTTTGAGCTAAGCAATTGTTCAGTTCACAATTCAATACAGTCTTTTTCAGGAGCTGAAATAAAAAACACTGCGATCTGTGAGAATTATTCACAATGACTTTTGGTAGTAGGCACAGCAAGGGAGAGGTCAATGGAATGAGGAGCAGCCAACACTCAAGACAAAGCATGATATTATGACTGAATTCAGATCTCAGTACCTGCAAGACTTAAAATATGTGTGAAAGAAGGCTATTGCAAAAGGAGGAAAGTGACCAGCAGGCCTAGCAGTGGCTTCCATGGAGAAATGGTATAGTTCTGTTGTGGAAATGAAATATTCTTATCTATTAAGCTTTCTGGTGAGAGCTTTTTTCTCCGTCTTAAATCAATACTGTTTAACAAACCACTTGGAGCTTACTTGAGAGAGGGCAAAATGAGTTCACTGGAAGAATGAATTATATTCATTCACTGGAATGAATATAATTTCCCCAAGTTCAGAAGATTTTGCCAGAGCTTTGAGCCAAAGCTTTTCATAGTGACTTAATTTCAGACCAGCCCTTGTTGCTGCCTGTTAAGGCAGACGGTGGTAAACAAAAGTGTATCACTGGCTTAGGAAAAAAAAAAAAAAAAACACACAAAAAAAAAAACCAAATACAGCAACACAGTAACAAGTGCCAAAATATACATAATGACATCTGCACTACTTTTGTCGTGCCTCGCCCTAACTTGTCTTGAAATTCTTCTCACTGCTGTATCACTTGGAATGTGTCATATGGGAAATCTCACTGAAATGTCTGGAGAGGCTAGGCCGGTCCTACAGATTTCGTATGTGATGCTGGGCATAGCCAGCAGTCTGAGGCAAGTAAACTTCCTTCAAGTGTTTGGCATTGACTCCAAAACACTTTATTCCTAAGTTGTTAAGAAGTATTGAGGCAACTCAAAAGCGCTGAAAGTCAAATTTGTATCTTTTGATAAGCACTGAGAAAAAGAGATAGAATTTATTAGTTACTGGGTTCAAGGCCTTCCTTTCTGTCCCTGATACACAGAATAAACACAAGTTTAGGGAGACTGAGAAAATTATTTCACAGGAAGGAAGATTGTTGCCAGCAATGTAAAATATATTTTCTCGGTTATAGATTCACTGCTTTCATTCTCTTTGGGGCAATATGAAAGAAATTTAACTCCATTTTGTGTATAAAATTTGTGTCCTATAACCCACCTGACACCAACCATGGTCATACACTGGGAAAAAAAAAAAAATCTTCAAGGTAGATTTTCCATTTGTTGCCAACACATTCAAATAATAAAACTGTGGATTAACTGTGGATTTTTAAATTATTATTATTCTTTTGTTTCACGTAAGATTAATATATTATATATGTGGAATTCTTGTAATTGTGTAATTGTAATATGACTGATTTGCATATTGACACAGGTAAATGGGTGTAGCTACTCTAAAAATACTGTGGTAGGAGATAAAGTGCTTTTGTTCACATCTTTCTCAGTGAGGCACTCCATGGAATAAAGTAGACATCTGTTAATACTGTAATAACTATCTCTTCTCTTCTATCTTTGGACCACTTCTGATTGAAATAAATTTGCCTCTCTGACATAAAGTTCAATGCCATTTAATGACATTTTTAATGGTTCCTGTCCTGATTAAAGTGATGATAAAATACAAACAACTAATAAAAACATCACTTAATTTGACCAGAAACAAAATCAGTCAGATACTACTAAAAACAGGATCATTCATGTTCTTTTTTCTACTTACCTAGGGCTTAAAATTCAATATGAATATCAGATGGGCAAACCTTGCAATTCTTTCTTTTTTATACTATAAAATACTTTAAATCTCTGTAAATTTTGTCTTTCTTTGCAAATTCTTTCTTTATCTCCATCATATATGAATGGGTTTTCAAAAGGACTGAGTGTTGGTCTAACACAATTTCTGCTGAAGTTTGCAGCAGCCTTGTCAGTAACTTCACTGGCAACAGATAAACTAATGGCAATGTAAGAAATTCCCACATTTTTAAATGCTAGTTTCTTTGTAAAAGAAAGAAACAATAAATTGATTGATGATTTTAGTTAGGACTATTTTGCTATTAGTTTTACTCTAATAAATCAAAGTTCTGACTTTCAGTTTGGTAGCTAATTTATTTTTCTATTGTTTATAGTTACAGTTTTATTTATGGGAAAAAGAGACTGAGAAAAAGTATATGGATCAATAAATGATCAGCATTAACCAAGCACCAGCAATGTCAGGCTGAATTGTAAGAGCTGACTGTGTTCAGGAGACATGTAATTTATTCCTTTTCTTCAGAAAACTTTTAGTTGCTTTTACAAGTAAGCAGGGCATGTAGCACAGCCATTTCATTTGATTCCATTTTTATAGGATTTTATGCATTTCCACACCAAACAGTCCTGCAGCCCACAGTATTTCACAATACCCCATTGTAGAACTCAATGTTTTATATACTGACACTACTTTCAGATGAAGCAAGAGTGATACAAACAAATGCTTAGCCTGAAGCAAAGCTTAACAGTTAGGGAGCAGTGTGAACTGCTGAATAATCTGGTTTCAGAATAAATTAGTGTTTTGTTGTTGTTATCTTGTAGTAGTACCAGAAAGCACATTGCTGAAGGATCAGATAATTGACAAATAGTGCCAAATAAAGCCAGACAGAAATTCAACACGGTATCTTCTTCCTTGCTCTGTTCATTTCAATGTAATGCACAGAGGTCAATAAGAGTTAGAGAAAACCATGTGTCCTCTTGAGATTTTTTTTTCATACATGTACATGCAAAAACCGGAATCATCATGGCATAAGTTCCTTCCACAGCTGAACAACAGCTCAGCAGCCAGGTATCGTTACTATACTTGAATCACTCACCCACTGTTTCTGATCTAGGAAATCAAGAGGAAGGGAGAGGTGAAAGTGACAGAAAACTCTTATTTTGAATACATTCTGAAGAGAACCTCTGGAATTGAGTGAACTCACTGCTTGCTGAATTTGCCCTTATAGCGCTTCTTTCTGGGGAGAGTGTATTAGAAGGAAAAATGGCTTTTCTCTTGATTTCAGTTTTTCTCTTGTTGTCATGATGATTCAAATTTTACTGCGCTTTGTACTGGCTTAAGTGCTACCTAAGCACATAGCAGGAAGTAAGCTGTCCCACAGCTTGTTCTTCCTGTTATAAATCACAGAGAATTGACATCTTGTGCAGGTAAAAAAATTGTTCTTTACTAGTTGGGCATTCAAATTGTCTGTCTTTATGTGATCACATGATTTATAATTATTTACCCCCACCCTTGAGAATATGTATGCACATTTAATTTTGTATAGAAAAACAAAAAATGCTATTTCACCAATCTCTTAAATGAACTGATTTAATTAAAAAATAATTTAATCTCAATTTAATTTAATTTAAATAGTACTGGAGAAGTTTGATAACTTCTGTCAATTCTAAACCTTCATACGCTTCTCAATGCTGATTTGGACAGACATGGGATAAAATTCCAAGCAAACTCCTTGAGAAGTCAGAAGATGCTGCCAACACATAGATGATCGTATCTTTCCTGTCATCTGCATGTCCAGCAGCATCTTTCCTCATATATTTGTGCACTTCAGTGGTGGTCTTGGACATGTGTGCAAACCTTTACATTGCTTTGTTTTAATATTACAGTATTGAAATATGTAGTGATATTTTCTATGATTTTTTTTGAGATAAATCTATTTTTTACTTATAATTACATCTGAAAATATGTCTTAGTGAACTCATGGTAGAGATACAAAGTAAAAGTACTTTAAAAGATTCAATTAATTTTCATCATTAATGAATGCATTGGAATTTGAAGTGATTATTCCACAGTGATAAATATGAAAATAAATATCTGGAGAGAGGCTGCAATAGCCAAATAATTGATTAATCAATTAATCATTCTACATGCATTTAATTAATCATCACAGAACAAAACAGAAGTTTGATATAAATTGAGCTGGTATTTTAGTCATCATTAAAAAATAGCCAGCTTTTCTTTTGATAGATTAAATCTTTACTATAGGTATAAGTATGTGCTCTTTTTCTCTGTTTTGATAAAGCGAAGTTGGATATAAACATTTGCCTCTTGCTAGATGGAGAAGACTTAAGCTGATTTTAAACTTACACCTTTTATGACTTGTTTTTATGACAAATTTCTCAGCTTGGGGATATAATATTACCATGTAATAATCAATAATTACTGGCAAAATGACTGCTTAAAAATGAGCTAACTTAATGCTGGCTAAGGTTCTTTCTATTAATGAATTTACAGATAGATCCATGTTCCCTGTAGGGCACTATACCAGCTTCCTTTGGCTCATGCCTATCTTCTAGATACTCAACTAGAAGCTTTAGCTAGTTTCATTTTCTTTGTTGCTGTGTCTTGTTTTTAATGAGCTACTCCTTATTTCTTACTAATGATTTAGTATCTGCTCTCTTTACAAATATCTCAGAATTTCCTACTTGTAAAATACTTCTAATGTTCAGTGTGTTCATCACTATTCTATGAATCCAAAAATTTCTAACTTTTCAGTTTGCAAAGTATCATTTATCGGAGTTAGATGCCAGTGGCCATATTATCAAACTGCTTAACTATGCTGCAAAATGAACTATTTAATGATTTCTGTCTCTATTCTACAGTGTTTGCCTGTACCTTAGAGATAGCAATACAAAACTGTCTCTCACAAGACCAAATCCACCTTCTGCCTTTCAGGAAATCTCCCTTTTTGCCTGTTAGATTTTTGCAGGGCCCAGGCTGGTCCCTATTATTTCTAAACATAATGTGATTTAGAGTTGAGTTGTTTTTTTTCCTTGTAAGTAAAAACATTCCTTTATAAACCCCGCTTTTTTTCAGTGAGACAGTACAGTATATTGCACTGGTCTGAACTTCAGATCCTAAATACAAAAATTTCATTTTTCTCTACCCTATTTTTATACAGGTAGCTGTTATCCTGTTCTTTGTTTACCATTCAAATTCACTGCCAGCTCATATTGAGTTTCTTGTCAACAGACAGCCCCAAGTCCCTCTCCTCAGGGCTGCTCTCAAGTCATTCTCTGCCCAGCCTGTATGTGTGCTTGGGATTGCCCTGACCCAGGTGTAGGACCTTGCACTTGGCTTTGTTGAACTTCATGTGGTTGGCATGGGCCCACCTCTCAAGCCTGTTCAGGTCCCTCTGGATAGCATCCCTTCCCTCTGGTGTGTCGACTGCACCACACAGCTTGGCATCATTTGCAAACTTGCTGAGGGTGCATTCAATCCCACTGTCCATGTTGCCGACAAAGATGTTGAACGATATTAGTCCCAGTGCCGATCTCTGAGGAGCACCACTTGTCACTGGTCTCCATTTGGGCATTGAGCCATAGACAGCAACTCTCTGAGTGTGGCCATCCAGCCAATTCCTTATCTAGCTTGTAGTTCACCTGTCAAATCCATATTTATCCAATTTATTGACCAGGATGTTGTGCAGGACAGACACTATGCAGAAGTCCGGGTAGATGACATCAGTTGCACTTCCTTTATCCACTGATGCTGTAACTCCATCATAAAAGGCCACCAAGTTTGTCAGGCACAATATGCCCTTGGTGAAGCCATGTTGGTTACCACCAATCACCTTGTCTTCATTTTCCACGTGCCATAGTGGAGCCTTCAGGACGATCTGCTCCATGATCTTGCCAGGCACAGAGGTGAGACTGACTGGCCTGTAGTTTCCTGGGTTTTCTTTTTTTCCCTTTTTGAAAATGGGTATTATGTTCCTCCTTTTCCAGTCAGTGGGAACTCATCAGACTTCCACGGCTATTCAAATATGATGGATAGTGGCTTGGCAACATCATCCGCCATGTCCCTCAGGACCCATGGATGAATCTCATCAGGTCCCATGGACTTGTACACCTTCAGGTTCTTTAGATGGTCTCAAACCTGATCTTCACTTACAGTAGGTGGATCTTCCTTTTCCCAGTTCTTACCTTCTCTTTCTGCAACTTGGGTGGTGCAGCTAGAGACCTTGCAGATGAAGACTGAGGCAAAGAAATCATGGACCACCTCAGCCTTCTCCACATCCCTTGTGATCAGGTCTCCAGTTTCCTTCTGGAGAGGGCCCACATCTTCCCTAGCCTTCCTTTTATCACTGATATACCTGTAGAAATTCTTCTTGTTCCCCTTTATGTCCCTGGCTAGATTTAATTCTCTGAGCTTCAGCTTTCCTAACCTGGTCCCTGGCTTCTCAGACATCCTCTTCGTGTTCTTCTCAACTAGCCTGTTCTTGCTTCCACTCCCTATAGGCTTTCTTTTTGCACTTCACTAGGTCCAGGAGCTCCTTATTCATTCATGGAGGCCTCCTGGCATTCTTGCCCACCTTCCTCTTTTTTGGGATGCACTGCTACTGGGCTTGGAGGAGATGGTCCTTGCACAATGACCAGCTTTCTCAGACTCTTCTTCCCTCCAGCACTTTGTCCCATTACACTCTGCCAAGCAGATCCCTGAAGAGGTCAAAGTCTGCTCTCTTGAAGTCCAAAGTAGTGAGTTTTCTGCACACTCTCTTTGATGCCATAAGGGTCTTGAACTCTATCATTTCATGGTCACTGCAGCCCAGACTGCCCTTGAGCAGTTACTCACAAGCCCCTCCTCATTGGTGAGGATCAGGTCCAGCATAATATCAATTCTCGTGGGTTCCTTTACCGCTTGGAAGAGGAAGTAACAATCAGTGCATTCCAGGAACCTCTTCAATTGCTGATGCCCTGCCGTATTGTCCTCCCAACAGATATCAGGGTGGTTGATTCTAGTTTACGGCTTAAAGTGTAGCTTCACTAAATAAGTGCTTGCTTCTCTCTTATATCTTTTCCTTCAGACATACAAGTGCTGATAGTTTGGGAAAAAAAAGAAAGAATAAAAATACAGTAAAGAAAAATAAATTGAAGAGCAGAACTGAATATCCAGCCTAACAACATAGAGAGATTTTCTTATATTTATGTCAAACAGAACAAACAGGCGTCTAAACAGTATCTGAGATGTGTTCCATATGGTAGCATCTTTATGATCAATTTCATGGATCTTTTCTTGTATTCATCAAAAAATAAAAATAAAAAATAAAAAAAATATATTCAACCAACAACATCACTAATTTTTAAGTCTGATAGTGAGACTTACTGCAAGGATTCAATTCTCAAAATATGTTGCAAGCAGGCTGTTGTCTACATAGTTGTTATTTTGAACATCTGTTCTTGCTGTATACTGTTACCCATTTATGAACTCTTGCTCCTCAGACTTTACTGAAGTTTTGAATGCTTGAAAAATTATTTACTGTATCTTATGTGGAAGCATAGAAATCTGCAAGATTCTTAAATGAATAAAGATGTAGTTTCTTGGAAAGTCTATGGATAAATGCAGAAATGAGAGCAGAAGGTGCAAATAAAACATATATTGAAATAAAGGTATGTAGTTAAGTATAGCGCAGAAAAGACCCACTGTTGCCTTATCAGGCTTGGAGAGAAGGAAAACGAAAATTTAAAACACAGCTTATCATCCATGACCTAATTACAAATGTCTGGAATAATTTCTATTTAAAGCAGGGGTCATAGAGCCACAGTGAATTTGCTTAGGTAAACCCACAGTCACACAACATGTGCTCCGCTCTGTTTGCTACTGGATATGGCATTCTTCTATTATGTCTGTTTGCAAAATGAGTTAAATTAAGCTTGAAATTGCCTGAGAGGAGTCTGGCTAAGAGATATTTTGCAAGTATTTAGACAAGAAGATAGTAGTAGAACACAGTGCAGCTCATACTGTAGAACAGTACAGGTCAGCGCATCTTTGCCACAGCCATAGGAATAAAATAGGGAATTCTTCAACAAAAAAAAACCTTTTAACTTCATTGACCTTGGTATCACCTTACTATTCTGAACAGTAATGTCTGTGATGCAGTGAAGCTGAATTACTTCATTCCTTAAAAATTCTTTCTATGTCCCCCTTTTTTTGTGATCCAATGGAGAGTTATTTAATCGAATCATAGGAACATAGAATGGCCTGGGTTGGAAGGGACCCCAAGGATCATCAGGTTCCAACCCCCCTGACACAGGCAGGATCACCAGCCTCCAGATCTGGTACTAGATCAGATTGCTCTGGGCCTCATCCAACCTGGCCTTGAACGCCTCCAGGGATAGGGCATCCGCAGCCTCTGGGCAGCCTGTTCCAGCACCTCACCACTCTCTCAGCAAAGAACTTCCCCCTGACATCCAATCTAAACCTTCCCTCCTTCAGCTTAAATCCATTCCCCCTTGTCCTAGCACTGTCTAGCCTTGTAAAAAGTTGGCTTCCCTCCTGTTTACAACCTCTCTTTAAATACTGGAAGACTACAATGAGGTTTCCCCACAGCCTTCTCTTCTCCAGGTTGAACAAGCCCAGCTCCCTTAGCCTGTCTTCGTAGGAGAGGTGCTCCAGCCCTCCAATCATCTTTGTGGCGCTCCTCTGGACCCTCTCCAACAGCTCCACCTCTTTCCTGTGTTGGGGGCCCCAGACCTGGACACGGTACTCCAGATGGGGCCTCACGAGGGCAGAGTAGAGAGGGACTACCACCTCCCTCTCCCTGCTGGCCTTCTTCCACCCCTCTTCTGATGGAGCCCTGGATACCATTGGCCTTCTGAGCTGCAAGAGTACACTGCTGTCTCATGTTCAGTTTTTCATCCACCAGAACCCCCAGGTCCTTCTCAGCACAGCTACTCTCAAGGAGTTCTTCTCCTAGTCTGTATACATATCGGTGATTACTCCGACCCAAGTGCAAAACCTTGTGCTTTGCTGTGTTGAACCTCATTATGTTCACACAGACCCACTTTTCGAATTTGTTGAGGTCGCTGTGGATGGCATCCCTTCCTTCCATTGTGTCAACTGCACCACTCAGCTTGGTGTTGTCAGCAAACTTACTGAGGGTACACTGAATTCCATAATTGATGTCATTGATAAAGATGTTAAAGAGCACAATTTGTAATTTGTAATGTAAGTTTGAGAGTGAAATGGATGGACTGGAGTGAAATGGATTTTGGAGGCCTGTAACTAGCGGTGTTCCCCAGGGGTCGGTGCTGGGTCCGGTCTTGTTCAATGTCTTCATCAACGACCTTGATGAGGGGATAGTGTCCACCCTCAGCAAGTTTGCTGATGACACAAAGCTGGGGGGAGTGGCTGACACGCCAGAAGGCTGTGCTGCCATTCAGCAAGACCTGGACAGGCTGGAGAGATGGGCAGAGAGGAACCTGATGAGGTTCAACAAAAGCAAGTGTAGAGTCTTGCACCTGGGGAGGAATAACCGCATGTACCAGTACAGGCTGGGGGATGACCTGCTGGAGAGGAGCTCTACAGAGAGGGACCTGGGGGTCCTGGTAGATGACAGGTTGGCCATGAGCCAGCAGTGTGCCCTGGTGGCTAAGAAGGCCAATGGGATCCTAGGGTGCATTAAAAAGAGTATTGCCAGCAGGTCGAGGGAGGTGATCCTCCCCCTCTACTCTGCCCTGGTCAGGCCTCAGCTGGAGTACTGTATCCAGTTCTGGGCTCCCCTGTATAAGAAAGACAGGGACCTCCTGGAAAGAGTCCAGCGGAGGGCCACAAAGATGATAAAGGGTGTGGAGCATCTCCCCTATGAGGAGAGGCTCAGTAATCTGGGTCTGTTCAGCCTGGAGAAAAGAAGGCTGAGAGGGGACCTGATCCATGTTTATAAGTATCTTAGTTGCGGGAGGCAAATGGAGGTGGGGAACCTCTTTTCGATGGTCAGTGGGGACAGGACAAGGGGCAATGGCCTTAAGCTGGAGCACAGGAAGTTCCGCACCAACATGCGGAAGAACTTCTTCACAGTGCGGGTGACGGAGCACTGGAACAGGCTGCCCAGGGAGGTTGTGGAGTCTCCTTCCCTGGAGATATTCAAGACCCACCTGGACGCCCATCTGTGCAACCTGCTGTAGAGAACCTGCTCTGGCAGGGGGGTTGGACTCGATGACCTCTTGAGGTCCCTTCCAACCTCTACAATTCTGTGATTCTGCGATTCTGTGATTCTGTGACTCTGTTAGCATTCTCTGTATAAGTGTAAGTGATGTGGTGGCTGGCGGCAAGTCACTAACAGCAAATCTGATATTCTGGGAGCAGCAGAAGTGATGACTGGTGCATTCTGTGTACCCGGATATTCTGGACACTGCATACATGGAAGAAACAACCGTAGACCTGATATAGTTGTCAACATTATGCTTGGCACGTATGGAAATTCTGAAAAATAATAGAGAAGAGTAGAGTGTTCTATAGTAAATATTTACCACTGTATGTAATGATTCAAGTGCTAGCATTAAAAATTATTGAAAGTCTGCAGAATAGCTTGTATGACACAGTGACATTAAGAAAAAAGAACAGAGATATTGAATGCTTTATTTCATAGGTAGAATATTTATATAAATATATATACGATTATTATTCACCTCAGCATCAATCTATATTTCCACAGTTTTCCAGTAACTTAAAAATGAATAAATGAATATTGTTTCACTGTTGGATGATATTTTACACTTATTAAAGAATTTTGGATATATTTTTTCAATGAAATTGTTTTTAAATGCAATCTTAATATATACAATTAAAAAAAAAAAGCTGTTAACTGAAACTTCAGATATGAGTAGGTATGAGTGTAGCATGCTAGAAGAAATTAGTATACTTAGTGCAAAAACCTTAACTGATTCCCTTAGATATCTTCAGGGAAGATTTAGTCTGTGGTGAGCAAAATTTCTGCCTGAAATTTTGAAATGTCAAAAAGAATAGAAATGCCCACAAATGCTAAGGAGTGACACTGTGTGCTGTTTTATATGTTCTATTAAAAAAAAAAAAACCAATGCTCTGATGTGAATGCAATGCAAAGGAAAGTGATTAATACACAGTATTTTGCTCGTTTTACTATAAATCTTGCTTGTCACTGTATCCTGCTCTTTGACATTTCTCTTCTCATTTTTAAATTTAGGAGTTTTAGATCCATTCAGATAACCATTCAAGTAGCTGTCCAGATGTATAAAAGTCTTTTTCAGCTCCCAGTCCATGTCTAGACGAACTGCTTGGACATGCATTTTAGTGTCTCCATACAGACTTTTCTTCTGTTTAATTGCAACAGGTGGCCTATGTAGCTGTGCTTGGTAGGCATTGAAACTTTAGATTCTAGGAAAATTGTGGATGAGTTTTTACAGAGGATATAGCAAAGAATCCAGTAGCAGAGATTTTGACACATATATGGTGTTGATATAGCAGCACAGTCAGAACCATCATGGCGTGACTGCACACTATTCAGTTCTCATAATTGATTTTTATTGTTTGTTTGTTTGTTGCTATTGTAATCAGATCAGTAACGAAAAGAAAGAACAAGATAAAATGAAATATACTTGTCCATGCAATTATTTTTGTACACTGGCCCTATAGCAAAGAGAATATATTAGATATCTCTCTTAAGCACTGATTATAGGAGTAATTACAGAATCACAGAATTGTAGAGATTGGAAGGGACCTCGAGAGATCGAGTCCAACCGCCCTGCCAAAGCAGGTTCCCTACAGCAGGTTGCACAGGTAGGCATCCAGGCGGGTCTTGAATATCTCCAGGGAAGGAGACTCCACAAACTCCCTGGGCAGCCTGTTCCATTGCTCAGTCACCCATACCGTGAAAAAGTTCTTCTGCAAGTTGGTGTGGAACTTCCTGTGCTCCAGTTTCAGGCCATTGCCCCTTGTCCTGTCCCCACAGACCACTGAAGAGATTCCCCATGTCCATTTGCCTCCCGCACCTAAGATATTTATAAACATTGATCATGAGAACTGTCAAAAGGACACAGACTGATAATCAATTGTATGCTAAAAATGATAAAACACGAAAAACAATATAATCATGTTTTCTTTTCTTGTTTTGATTGTTTCTCTTCACTTCTAGACAATACTTTTCAAGGAAATGTGCTGTGAATAAATATTTGTCAAATTATGTAAATAACAATTCCCAATAACGCAAGTTTTGGAAACTTTGACAAATTCACAGTAACTCTCTCAGTTTCCTAAACAATAGGGAGAAAATACTTTCTTTAAAGGATAGCTACACAGAAACTGACTTCAACATTTAAAAAATAAGCTGTTTTAGCTAGAGAAAGCAAAATACTTGCTGTCTGATTTTCATTATAAAATGTTATAATTGCTGTCTGCTTATGAATTTAAATTTTTTCCTTCACTGACTTGATCCTATATTCATAGATTTCTCTGTATTCTGACTCTCCACAACAGAGAAATTTTGTTCCACAAAGTTCCTTCAAATGGTGATTCATTTTAAGAGTATTTCTGACATGTGTTGCCTCAAAAGTCATATTGACTTTTTAACCTTAAAATCAGTCACAAATACAGTGACAGAATCCCTTGTAACAGTGTACCTTCTCAAATATGAACATGCCTTAATCTGTGTATCATTTTTGAGTGTTTACAGAGAGCAAAGCCTTTGCACATTCACCCATCATGAAATGTAACAAAACGCTCTGAAGTGTAGAATTATTATTTAATTCTGTTATTACTATGAGTTAGATTTTATAGAAAATTCTCATATAGGGATGGCTGAAACAATTTGATCAGATAAGTGAATAAACAACCTTTGAAACAATCCACCTTGCATTTTGTTACCTAGGAAATTTGGATTATTTTGTTGTTGACACATTTCAGGATAAATGACATATTTCAACATATTACACTAAATCAAAATTCCAACCAGTGTTAAAGTTATAGATTTTATTTAATCTTGAACTGCATAACTCATTCTCATGCATTAGATCAGAAGTAATTGGAAAGCTGGACCTTAAGTGGCTGTGAGCCAGTTGAATGGAATCCAGAGGAAAGTTCTAAGCTTTGATACATTACCCTCAAAAAGAATGGTTGATGTTGCGACGCGAAGGCTCGAACAAACACTATACGATCAATATGATCAAGTGAATGCCAATTTATTGCAGCTCACACAGATTCTTTTATAACTATTTGCTGTCTTACCAGAGACACACGGCTATTAGTGATTGGTTAAAGACAGTGAAACACACGTTAGCAGTCTAATTCTAATTGGTTATTGACAGCTGTTGGGAAATGAAATGTTATTGAGAAAACAGTTCTTGTTTTCACACGGGTGTCGTTCTTTTCTCAGGATGTTCTTGTGTTTGGCTGTCTTCTGACCTTGTCTTCGACACGTACCTCGGAACTGGACTTTATCTTCACACGCATGCCAGCATTGTATTCATGCCAATCATCTCTGCTTAGATTTGTACATTGTCCACAGTTGCTGGATTGCTCACATGTCCGTTGTTGTACAGAAATTCTCCCACAGGTTGAAATAAAATTAAAATTCTTCTGATGAAGTTAAACTTTTTACGCTACTTAGGAACTAATTACTATGGGCATGCCGAACATACAGACCAATCTCTTTTCTAGATCATTTGTTTTAAATTGTTGATTGTGGATTTAAAAAATAAGTCAAAATTCTCAATACAGACCAATTGCATAGCTTTCTCCATTTTTATTGAGACACACAAAATAGAAAACAATAGGTTTGTGAAAGTCATCTTTTGTCTGTTTATTTTTTTGTTCATCTTTAGTAAAGTAAATTCACAAGCATGAAAACAAAAACACATTTATACTGCTTCCCCACTAATAATGCTATTGGTTGTACAATAGATAGATACATCTCTCTATACCTTCACATTGCTTATCCTCAGTCTTAGTCATCTCTGCTTACTGGCACTTTTATAAATACAGTTTCAATGGTTAGCTTATGACTGGACCTCCAGATACTGCAACTACGTGTATAATTAAAAATACATACTGTAAAACTCAAGTGTCAAAAGTTCTTGCTTTGTGTTAAACGACTCAAAAAATGTAGTGTAAGAATGGAGCTATACTGCATGATAATCAAAACCCAGTCTGTATTAAAACTGTCACTTTTCCTACTAGTTGTGGATGTTACTTCCCTGTTAACCACAGGACTTGAGTAACACACACTCATGTTGGAGAGAAATTTGCAAGAGAAAGAGAAGAATCATTAATAAAACACTAGAATTATATTGAATAATGGTGGTAAAAGTTCAAATATGTAATGCATAGTATAGGATTAACAAAATCATAGATATTTTGAATAAGAAATGTTCAAATATATTTACAGTGTAATACTGACCTGATACATAAAACAGTAAGTAACTTCTAGAAGTATAAAAGAAAGATGGAATACTTTTTACCTCCAACATTGTGTTAGGCTTATCAGATCCTATTCAGTATCCTAAACAGAAGGAATACTAGAATTAGAGTTATCAGAAGACTGCCTGCCACTAACATCAAATTATTAGTGTCTCTATGGCAATAACAGGTATCAAATGCCTCCTCAAATCCAGCAATCCAGAATAGAATATTTCTTCCTATAATGTACAGTAACTTTGCGCTGAACTTTATAATTAGATAAACAATGTGAGTAACAGGTACTTAAAAACAGCTGTTCCTGTTTGATCAGATTGTAAATTGCTTGCTCTTCCTGTGAAATAGCAAGGGGAATGCATACTGGAAGAAGAAAACAGAAACCTTCCTAAGTCTCATGTACTCTCTGATCAAATGAATGTTTTCCATCTCTCATTTCTGGCATTCTCAATGTGTTCAGATGTTCAGACAAGCTGAAATAGGCACTGTGTGTTTGATAATTACTGGTGTCAGTAATTTACATTATTTGACATCAACAAGAAAGCAAAGAATTGAGGAGAAACCGCAACCACAACAATAGTAATCAAATTTTTCTCGGCTAGCTTTGAATGTCTCTAATGTGGATGTTTGTAAACAAACACTTCTGTACTTCACTACCTGCACTGCCTAAAAGCAGAAGCAAAACAGTTGTTATCTCAGTTATATTTGGCTAAAAGAATATTTACAAAACTGGGATTAGGTAGGTACATCTGAAAGTAAAGCCTCCTAATTATTTCCATAGAAACTACAACAGATACAAAGAACACAACAACACTATTTAATAGAGCAAATTCTCAGCTATGAAACACTATTTGTCCACATATTCACCATCATTAACCGTGCATTTTTGCCAGTGATGAACAAGAGCCTGCATAACATGCTCATTGTCTTAGTTTCTAACTGAAACTTTCTCTCTTGTGTCTGCTAAAAAGCTGTGTTTTGGTTCTAGAAGAAAAACAAGCCTTATAACACCCAGCAGCATTGAACAGAGCCAAGGACATTTTCATTCTCAGTTCTGCCAGTGAAGTGGCTAGGGGGTGCACAGGGAGCTGGGAGGGCACAAGAATGGGACAACTGTCCAATGGGACCCAAACTGACCAAAGAGATATTCCATACCATATGACATCATGTAATATAAGGAAGGGAAGTTAGCTGGGAGGGCCCATTCGCTTGGGGATTGGCTAAGCATCATTCGCGGTCAGTGGGTGATTGCTTTGTACAATCACTTGTTTTGTATATAATTATCATTACTGTTATCTTGTTCTATTTTCCTTTTCTCTTAGTAAATAATTTTATCTCAGCCCACGAGTTCTACCTTATTTCTCGATTCTTTCCCCCATCCCAGCTGGGAGGAGGTTGGGGGGGGAGGAACGAAAGGCTGTGTGACGTTTCCAGGGTTGCCAGCTCAAACCACAACACTCAAAGAAATCTGCACAAGCTGTGCATGGCCATCCGGAATGTGGCTTGTCTTTCACAACACTGTCACCACTGCTAAAATATACTTTGCTAACATCCATGGTTTGGTCTCCATAAATGTTCAGTAAATGTCAATGAATTTCAGTGGATGAAATTCATTCCACATGGAGGAATTCAATTCAAAACCTTTGCTTCATATGCACATCCATGTCGGACATAATTTTGTCAGACTGCCCATCTTCTGCCATCTGTCACATGGCAACAAAATGTAACAGAATATTGGCAAGAAGGTTCAGCCTCTGCTGCCATACCACCACCATTTGCCTCTGACATTGTGAGCTAACATAAATAAACAGGAGGCATTACTTTCAGAGCAGCCACCATAAATCTTGCAGTGAATAACAGTAGGATCTTGTTAGAAAAATACCAAAATAAAAGTAAAAGAAAGTGAATTAAAATGTAATGCTATGTCTTTCTAAAGGTTGTGATATTAGGTGTGTCCTCCACCCACAAAGTCCTTTCCTTAGTTGTGCTATACCGGGTGCAACACGAGAGACAGAAAGAAAGGAAGGCAAAACAATCTTAGTATTCTGATTACTGATTATTGAACCAGAAAGTTGTTTTTTTAAAAAAAAAAAAGTAATAATTTGTTTGCTGTCTTCCGAGGCCCCTTTTTATAATTATTTGAACATAGAGAAGGTGGTGCACAGCAATACCAAAGAAAGATATTTATGAAATGCAAATCTAGAAGACCATGATCCTGACCAAAAAATATGTCCTTTGTTCAAAACAATGGAAAATAATTCCTATAAGCATGATGTCTGATATGAAGGTTAAAATAAGTAAAAGAGCAGATCAAAGAAACACTTATAATTAATTTAAACAAGTGTATTTTCAAAACTTTGTGCATATCTTCACTCATATCAAATTCAGTGGTCCTTACACAACTTTAATCTTTACATCTAACTTTGAAATTCTTTCTCCTTGAGAGCATGTATCAGAAAAAAATTTGAAAGAGTTTCGTGTAAAGTTGTACTATACATGGCTTATAAAGTTACTTTTCAACTTGTACTTTCTGCTATCTC
This sequence comes from Penelope pileata, assembly GCA_013396635.1. Classification (NCBI taxonomy): domain Eukaryota; kingdom Metazoa; phylum Chordata; class Aves; order Galliformes; family Cracidae; genus Penelope; species Penelope pileata. Next base: position 77,755 of record WBMW01000414.1, on the reverse strand, counting down.
CTTTCATTAGTCTGTCTCTAAAACCTAGTGAAAATGAAAATGCTTTAGAATAACAGTAAACAGTATATTGCTTGGATTAGACTGGTTTCTCCTGTAGATTATACTGGTTATGCCTATTTAGAAAGCATTTTTTATCTGAGACTGACAGTAAGGATTTCATAAATCAGTTTTCTTTGCTAAAAGGGGACTGGAGACTGTGACCCAGGTCCCTGACACTCATCTATTAATAGATAAGAATTGGCATGCTTTTTCTCTTATAAAGTGAGTGCTGCATGAGATCAATGTTTTACAATAATTTATATGACTGATAAACTGTGCTATTACTTAATAATCTCCCTCCACTCTCCTAGGGAGCCATCTACATATATCCAGTCAATAATTTCAGGCAGTGGCTACATTAAAACCAGTATCACGTTGTAGATAATGAATATCCTTAAAAAGGAGGTGGATTTTATCTGTGGAATACAAGAAACTGCCCTGAGAGATAACGTTTGGTAAGATTGAAGGCATATCTTAATGATAATGTAAAAGTGACTCATCAAAGCTTTGTTTAATCTCTACACTTGCAAAAATATCAACTCATTTATGTCTACCAGGGAGGAAAAAATGAAAGAGGAGAGGAAGAGAAAAAAGAGAGGACTGGGAGAGAGGGGGAAAGGGAGAGATGACAGAGAATGACAGAGAATCTCTACATGAGAACAAGGAGACAGTAAGACAGAAACTTATCTTAGCACAGAGTTTAAGGTGTTTAGCGAGATTTTCTAGCCAATATGGAGTTGTTAGAACTGTGCACTAAAAAAAAAAAAGACTACAGTGCTCCTTTTAATAAAATGGTTTCATTTCAACCTTCAGACTAAGAATACCAGTCTGCTCTTCCTAAGAAATACCACCAAAGTGAAGCATATATAATCTCTGGGTAGCAGAAGCAGACAACTTCCCTCACTCTGGTGCTTGCCTATCATAGCTGTTACATAATTGATACATATCACATTCCTTGCAGAGATTAGGGTGTTATATTACAGGAGAGACTGGAGCTGGTAGTTGTATAGGGATCCATAAACTCCAGGGCTGGCTTTTGGCTAAATATCAGAAGAACTACCAGAGCCTGTCATCAGCAATCTTGTTTACTCCCACATCTGGGAATGTAGGCCTAGAGTAGAGTCTGCATTTGAATTGTTTATGAACTGCATATGACTGGAGAGACTGTTGCTGGACTCAGTTTCAGATAGTCAGCCCTGTGAGTAGGAGTTTCAATCAGAAAGCAAAGCAAGGGAAAACATGCATTAAAAACTAAGCCTCTTTTATGGTTTAGAAAGAAGGATCACATACCATGTATGCAGTAACCTACCCACCCACCCACTTTAAGCTATTTTCTTTGTTGTTGGTTTTTTGCTAGTTTTCTTCAACTTTAGTTGAAGGAGGCATACTTTAGTTTAATATCACAGATATGTACTGGCCTAATTTTAGATAATAAAACTGATATTCAGCATTGTACAAATACTGGTGATTTAATTTTAGATGACATACGTGGCTCAAAGTTGAGGCAAACTTGCAAGAGGAGATAGTCAGTGATCCATCTGGACCTTACTAAGCAACTCTTTGGGTAAAAAACTACCAGAGCACATTGCAGATCAGTGTTTCCTTTGTACTCAAGTGACTGACATAAAAGTAGTGCATTTACTAAAATTAATATAACTGGTGTAAAGTAAGGCACTGCAAGAATAGCTAAAGGATGTCCAGAATAATCAGCTCAATGAAGCACGCCAGGAGAAACCCTTTTGGAATCCTATCCCTTTGATTTTTAAAGTGTTCTTCATCTTCACCTCCCGTGTTTTCTCCTTTTACTTTTCATTCTCCTTTGCTTTTGCCTTTTGGGTGATATGCAACACATCCCTTCTTTTTTTCTCAAGTAAGGAGGGATTCTAAACCCTTCATATATATATAAGTATTTATGAATAAATATAATACCTACATATATATATATATACTTTATATATATATATAATCATAGAACCATAGAATCACAGAATCCTTAGAGTTGGAAGGGACCTTGAAGAGTCATCTAGTCCAACTCTCATGCAACGAACAGGGACATCTATAGCTAGATCAGGTTACTCAGAGCTTGGTAAAGCCTGACTTTGAATGTCTCCAGGGATGTCTCCAGGAAGGCCAATGGCATCCTGNTATGATTTAGTAGCTTAGTGGGTAGGGATGGTGATAAGAGGAAAGTTGGACTAGATGATCTTGTAGGTCCTTTCCAACCTAGTGTTTCTATGATTCTATGATTCTATGGGGCTTTCACCACCTCTCTGGGCAACCTCTTCCAGTGCTTCACCACCCTTACTGTCAAAAACTTTTTCCTTAAATCTAACCTAAATTTCCTCTCTTTCAGTTTGAAGCCATTCCCCCTTGTCCTATGTCCACAGACCCTGCTAAAGAGTCTGTCCCCCTCTTTCTTATAGCTCCCCTTTAGTTTTTGAAAGGCCGCACATAGTATATATATTATTATAAATACATAATACATATATATGTTCTCCTACAAAGAAAGGTTGAGGGAGTTGGGACTGTTTAACTTGGAGAAAACAAGGCTCCAGGGAGACCTAATCATGGCCTTTCAATACTTGAAAAGAGCTTATAAGCAGGAGGGAGACTGATTTTTTACTCAGGTAGATAGTGATAGGACAAGGGGGAATGGTTTTAAACTGAACGAGAAGAGATTTGGGTTAGATGTTAGGAAGAAATTCTTTACTCAGAGGATGCTGAGGCACTGGAACAGGTTGCCCAGAGACATTGTAGATGCTCCATCCCTGGAGATGTTCAAGGCCGGGTTGGATGGATTCCTGACTAGTAGCGGTTGACAACTCTGCCCACAGCAGGAGGGCTGGAACCAAATGATCTTTAAGGTCCCCTCTAATCCAAGCCATTCTATGATTCCATGATATATACACATATATATATTATCACAGAATCACAAAATCATAGGGATTGGAAGGGGCCTCTATGTAAGATCAAGTCCAACCACCCTGATAAAGCAGGTTTCCTACAGTAGGTTGCACAGGAAAGCATCCAGGCAGGTCTTGAATATCTCCAGAGATGGAGACTCCGTAACTTCTCTGGGTATATATATATGTGTTTAAAATAAGTGTCATAGTTCCATGAAACTATATTTAACAGAGTAAACTCTGACAAGCCTTAGCCAGTTTATCTCTTTCTCCTCTGAAGAGTGCAGCTTGGCCATCAAAACAGACACCAATAAAACCCTGCTTAATCTAGGTGACGGTGGAGTCCAAAGGCATTTTCAAAGATAGGTGAACACAGTGTTACATTTTTAGAATGTGAATAATAAGATAGAGCTGCCAATATTTCATAATTGCAGGTTTTAATACAGGAACAGCTGCATTAACATTGAAAAGCTTGAAAGAGAAGGAGGAAACTGTTTCTTAAGCTGCTAATTCTAAAAGTTAATATAATAGGAGGTGGTCTAAAGTAGAACGTTTTTCTTGAGTTGAGTGCATAATGAATATTAGCCTGTGCTTTAAATGTTCAAATTGTTGGAGAGTATGAAGACAGCCTTCATCCACTTTTTAAAGTAATCTCCTTGATGTGTGACAGCAAAGAAATACTGTCTTAAACCTTAGGTCATGTTGTATATCTTTCAGTAATTCAAGGAGTGTTTTTTACCAAAGAGTTACCATACTGTTTTCAAAAATCAAAAGTGAAAAGATTTCAATGTGTGATGGATTGATTCATATCTTAATAGAGTCATCAGCAGCACTGTTTTGGGTTTTGTTTGATGCTGACTTTGCTGGTTTTATTTTCTTAAGAGAAGACAGAGTTGCAATGATACAGTGCATGTGCTGAATAGAAAAATCCAAAATTAAAAGAATTATTAGTACTGAGGGGATTGCTTTTAAACCCAACAGGCAGGGGAAGATACCATACCAAATAGCAATGCCTGCTTTATTAATTAGAAGTGCTGGTTAGGGCAGGTTAGCAATTGAAGCTACTGGTTTCTTAAACAACAATAAGCTCTATAAATGGGTGTGAGTGCTACAATTTTTTTCACTACACAATCCCACTTAAGAGGGGGCCTAAACAAGTAAAATAAATGATAAAACTCCTAACTTTACAGACATACGTAACAAAATGTACTCTTGCAGTGTTCCAATCAATTACTTTGCTAAGCCAGCTGGCTCTTCCATTTTCAGTCAATGAGATCACAGGTGAAGTGCTCATTCCCTGTTTCCTTGGTCTGAATGAATATGGATTTGTTCATGAATTCAACATGCACTTTTGCTCAAAGGGTAGAGTAAAGAAAAAGGTGTTTCTCAACTTAGCTAATTGTTTACGAAGTGTTAAAGGACTCAGCTATGTTCTGGGAAAGCCAACAAAATTTTTTCTACTTACTTTAATTAACATTCTACCAGGTGTCTGTCTGTGAAACAGACATTAGTTTGAGATTCTCCATAAGCATCTGGAATGTGAAGGTCTCAAAGTTCAGAGCACTGATGGTTTTCTTTAATCTATGATAAAGATGGTACATAGAAAATATAATCACTGGAAGTTTAGGTCTACCTTCTGCAGTGTCAAGGAAAGTAAAATGGATATTTACAAGTTCTCAGCAATGTTATACGTTACTGGCAAACTTCCAGTGTTATTTACAGAGATGCAAAAAGTGTTTTGGTTTTGCTTGATTTGGTTTTGTTTGTTTTTCGTCTCTTAGAACTTTTGAGCTTTTAAACAGTCAGGAAGGAAATTTCAAAAGTGTGAAGATTAAAATGAAACACAACAGTCTGAGCAGACACGTTGAGTAAATGTAAAGTTTTATCTGACAGCTTTTTATTTCTAACTAAATTCTAAATCCTATTCAGTGCAAGCACATAGAAATCATGTGCAAAGTGATATTTATATCAGCATAGGGAATTATTTCTATTTTGATTATGCTTCAAAAATTCTTTGTTTTACATGATCTAAACTTCAGACCTCAGCTTTATATTATTCATTAACACTCTTACAAATTACTCGTATTAATACTTGCAGATTCCAGAGAAACATCTCCTCTACTTGGAAAGCAAAATGCTTTTTCTGATGCTGAAATAAGATCATAACGTTTTCAATCTGAAAAAAGAGAGACAAATGTAGGTAGAATAAAGAAAAATAACTAGATGGAGGAGAAAAAAAATGAATTTTGATTTGATATATTTATATTTTATTTTATGTATTTATGGCATATGCATTTTTTAAACGACAAACAAAGCTCATGAATTATGTGAACATATACATCTGGCTATATTTGAGTGGACTTCCAGAGTGAAAAAGCAACTAATGTCATTCTTGTGTAGGTCACAGTGCAAAAATTGCTTTTTCTTTGTCAAAAAATTACTAGCACAACCATTTGATTATGATGACCATATGTTGCAGGAATACTTGCCTTCAACTCAGGAAGAGAACAATTAGGTATTTCTGTACTAGTCACTAAAACCTAACACTAATCAAGCTGACTGCAATGTATTTTGTTCAGTCAGCAATAAGAATTTGAGAAAACCTTAAGAAGGAAGGAATAAGCAAAATAGATGAAGAAACTTGGAGTTTCAGCGATGTCTGAAGCTCAGCTATTTGTACAGGAATGCTAGAGAGGGAAAGACTTTATTATGCACTTTAAGTATCTCAAGTGCATTGCTGTAGACACAAGCCATGTAGATATTCCACTTTTAAGTATAATCAAATACAGAGTAGGTGTAATCCTAACTGATTGACATTAGGTGTTACTGTGCTTATTCAAAATATATTCTGAACAGTCTCAAAAATAAGACTGATGTATTAGCCTAATTCTGGTCAGTGACCTGTTTTAAATGGAGTTCAGGAAGTTAATAAGAGAGTAAATATATTGCCTATGGCGGTTAAGAACTGACCTCAGTGATCGATGCCTTTTCAGCAATTCATGGAACAGCTAATAATCACCATGAAATAAGAGAGGTTTATGTGATTTAGTATACTACCATAATCTCTTTGAGATCTTGAAGTAAAAGCTTCAAAAATAATTTAAGTATTTGATCAATTTTTTTGGACTTTATAACCAATCATTTAGTCAGGTAATTTTTAAAACTAAACTAGACTTTTCATCTGGGTCAGCTCTTTGAACCTGTAATCTGTTTTGTTGGGATTCTCTGTGTTCACAGTATTTCTTTGATCTATCCTTATTACCCACTATCTCAGCAACTGAATAAGCATTTTGCATGTCTAGGTAACAGTTTCATGTATAATTTTTTTACTGACTGCTCATTTCAGTGAAGTAATCATTTTAGAATTTGTTAATGATTGTCTTCTATTTTTTATAGATAGAACTGTGACAACATAGCCAAGAATACTTAGTGTGAGACAACAGGTCTGGCTCTCAGAAATATGCTCCCTGTTTCAGATATTCACTAGAAGGACTTAATGAAGGTGTTAGTGTGTACTCTAAATTTTCACAGAATCATAGAATATCCCAAACTGGAAGGGATTCACAAGGATCATTGAGTGCAACTCCTGGCTCCACACAAGACCACCCAAAATTTAATCCATATTTCTGAGAGTGTTGTCCAAACACTTCTTGAACTTTGGAAGTACTGGTGCTGTGACCATTGCTCTGGGGAGATTGTTCCAGTGTCTGACTGCCCCCTTGATGAAGAACCGTTTCCTAACACTCAACCTGACCCTCGCTTGATGCAGCTCCATGTTGTTCCCTCAGGTCTTATTGCTGTAATCAGAGATAAGATATCAGCACCTTCCCCTCTGCTCCCCATGTGACAAAGCTGTAGGCTGCCATGAGGCCTCCCCTCAGTTTTCTCTTCTCTAGGTTGAACAGACCAAGGGACCTCAGTTGCTCTTCATACGTGGTGCCCTCTAGACCCTTCATCATCTTTTTAGCACTCTCTCTATCAGTTTTCTTATATTGTAGTGCCCCAAACTGCACACAGTGCTTGAGATAAGGCCAAACCAGCACAGAGCAGAGTAGGACACTCTCTCAACCAGCTAGCAGCGTTGTGACTGCTGTATCCCTGGATATGGTTGGCTCTTTAGGCTGCCAAGGCATATTGCTGACTCATATTCAACTTTCTATCAAAAGAACCCCCAGATCCACTTCCACAGAGCTGCTCGCCAGCATCTCATCGCCCAATCTGTTCACATACACAGGATTTCCTTGTCGCAAGTGCAAAATCCAACATTTGCTCTAGTTAAATTTCATGGGATGTTTCTCAATAACTCCCAGAATAATTTCCATAATTTACTCGGCACTGAAGTGAGGCTGACAGGCAAGTATTTACCAGGGTATTCTTTCTTTCTCTTCTTGAAAACTGGGACAATATTTGTGACCTTCCACTTGATTGGGAACTCTCCAGATTCCTGAGAATGTTTTGACCTTGGAATAAAAATTTTCTCATTGACTTGTGTACTGCAATATCTGTTTTAGTCTAGAGGAGCTTGTAAGCTCACGCACAGATCTGCTACTTATAAGTAGGTAACATAGTAAAACATTCAACACAGTCACCAATAGATTGATATATATATCTCACAGCTGCAATGAATCTCTGTGTTGATTTGACTTGACAAATACTGGCTGATAATTAACCCTGTTAAACCAGCTTTTATAATCTGGACAGAAAATTTAACAAGTTTTGATGGGTATTGGATCATTGTAGCTGGCAGCTATATTTTGTCCTGCAATTCTGCCACTTATTATGTTTCCTTTTTTCTTCATTATCCTTTGATTTTTTACAGTATCTTATTTGAAATGAGGACAAAGGAAGAAATAAGAAAAAAGATAACAATAAGCTTGTACCTCAATGGGAGATGATCAGACATTTGAGAGAGAAAATAAGCGAATCTGCCCACATGAGTTTAATGGTTCAGAACACTGGGATTAAATATAAAGTTTATTTCTGTTCTTCCAAGTTCTATCTGCAAGCTGTTAAGAACGACACTGCAACATGTTCTGATTTAGTGGTTATTTTATGTCTAGGACACTACAGTGTCTCTGAGTCTTTTTATGATTAGGAAACCATTGTGTCCCTGAGCCTTTTCACTTTGTTATAGAGAAAAATAAAACAAGATGGTAAGAAGACTATCAGAACCTCAAATTGTAGAGTCTGTAAAATACTTTGTTTCTTTCAAAATTCCTACTTTCTTTCTCCAGAACTTTACAACAAATGAAAAAAAACCAAAAACTACAATCTAGTAGGTCATTACTATTTGTAAAACATTTTAGAGCACTATTAGTTTGAGTTTAGAAGGAGTTTTTTCCTTTCCTTGGATTTTATATAAACTCTGATACATTCAGTTCACAGCTTTAGGGATAGCTTAATTCCTCTGAAAGATATGTCGTAATTAAAAAATGTTTTCTTTGAGAAATCTATTAAAATAAAAGCTTTCAATGTGTTTATGATGTATCTTAAAGATGCATTTGAATGAGACTGGAAAGTAATGTTCCAGTATGTAAATTATAAATCATAAAGAAGAAAAGAAGGAAGAAAGGAAAAAAGGAAGAAAGGAAGAAAGAAATAAGAACATGCGTGGAATTATCATTAATAAATTTTAAATTAAAGTTTTCAAAATACAAAAAAAAAACAACCAAGAAACATTAAATACAGATTCTGAGTATAACCACTGTGGACTGTAGAAAGTGTTGTACCAATTGCATAAATAAAAAGCTTGAAGACACTTGAATGTGTTCTTAGGGGCAATGTGGTGTCATTGGTACAAAGTAAACACTAAATTAAAACATTTTCAAACCAATCCTGTGGGAACAAAAATAAGCAATTGCTTATAAATTGTACACTAATTTGCAGATTGTGTAGATGTACGATATCTGACCTTGTAAAATAATATCCACTTCAAGCATACTGAAGACAAGTTAGATTACTACATGACACAGCATCTGAAACATTTAATGTTAATATAATTAAACTACCAAGAATGACTCTGTTATTTATTTACAGTCAACAGGACAGCATAGCCAGCTGACAGAATAGCCGATCTGTCTAAGCAACAGAAAATCTTGCGGTTATTTGGACAGGTGAGTAAGGTTATTCTTGGCAAATCTTGCATACAGGTACTCCACTACCACTTCATACTGATCAGACTTCAGTCTTAAAATAAAAACGATGCAAAAATTGTTTTTGTTTCAAAAATCATTTAAAGTAAATTAGCTTAATTCACTCTTTTCTATGTGAGAGTAATAATATGAACATTTAGGACTCCAGATATAAAAAGCAGAAAAATCAAGCTTCACTCTCATTAAGGCAGTCCTTTCCTCTGAGAAAAGCTTGACATATCTCTTCAGAGAGCCTTAGCATCATATGGGTATACATGGATCCATCACAGCAATCATATCTCTGTAAGAAAGTATATTTGCATGCGAGATTGTGTGCATGTTCATGTATCACAGAATCATAGAATGGCTTGGACTGGAGGGGACCTCAAGGATCATCAAGTTCCAACCCCCCTGCTGCAGGCAGCATTGCCAACCACTAGATCAAGTAGTAGATCAGGTGTATATATGTGTATGTACAGATACTTACATGTATATGTATATATGCATACACATATATCTGCTGAATTGAAACAGTTACAAGAGGTAGAAAACTTAAATTTCACTTTTTAAAGTATTGTGTTATTTTATAAAACGTGTCACTGAAATTTTCAACAACGCAACTAATAGATGGATATTTTGACAACAAGCAGTGAATATAAGTAAAAGTTCTTCACCATTAAATAACTTATCTCCCTGTTTTCTTATATGTTGTTTACTTTTTGGAATGTAGTATTGACCTTGAAATTGTCAATGGCCAAGGATGAAGTAGCAAAAATGCAGTTTTCAGTTCTTTCTCATGCATCCGTTTGTAAGAGTGGATGAACAACAAGAGAGAAAACAAACAAACAACAACAACAACCAAAAAAAGCCACCTTGTTTTGAGGAGATATTCTTTAATGAAACAATGATGGTGTGAGAAAAATGATAGCAAGCTTTGAATCTTATTAAATAGGATCCAGCTAAGACTATTGGACAGAGTGCAGGAGAATAAGATTGAAGGCAGGAAAAAAATACTAAATTAATTTTTGATCAAAAGTTGATTTGATTTTTCTAGATATAAATGCAACATTTATGGGAAGTTACATGCTTGTCTATATGTGCAGTTTTTCAGATAGAGTACATTGATAATGGAGAAAAATGTTCCGATGTATTTTAAGGTGTTTCCTCTTCATCTCAATCCATTTGGCAGGGTCTAAAATAACACTGATGCAAATATCATGAGAAAAATATTCTCTGACAGTACACAATGCTGTCAGAACTGCAAAATAATATAAGTTTTTCAGAAAATATAAATTCTATTTCCAGCTTGAACTGATTACTGAATCAAAGAGATTCAGGAAAGCATACCATCATAGCTGTTGACATAGACAAGGCTGCACGAAAGCCAGCAGTTCCCATGGCATTTTAGTGAATGTCTTGACACTCACTGAGTTTTGTCTGCTATGATATATGTACATAAATATTCAGATAGACACAAAGTGATAGAATATATGAGTAGTTACTGCAGTTACAGTAGACTGAAATTGGGTAGATTTTTCGTTCCCAAAATAAGTGTCATAGAGATCCATTTGCTCCATTGCGGGTCCTCCACAGGCCACTGTGGACATCTGCTCCACCACGGAGCACCTCCTCTTTCTCTGACCTTGATGTTTCTCACTCTTCAGTATTTTGTGAGAGCTGTTCTTTATAATTGATAGACTTCAGGATCAAAAGCAGACTAAATGTCACCTAGTCAAAGCCACTGTGTAACATAGACCATAGAATTTCAGCCACGAATTCTCCATAAAGTTTACTCTGTTCTCATCCTAAAAATGTTGTTTGATTAAAACATGTGATTTAAACATGCTTAAACATTGTGAAAAGCATTGCTGAATTCAACAGTGATAGCTGCTGTCTTTGACCGAGATTAGTGAAAGAAATGAATCACATAGCTGAAACTGTAGGCACCATAATTGGACCATTAAGTCCAAACAAGTAATAATTCTCAAGCAGTAGTTGCACCATGTGGTCTAAGATGTCTGATGGAAGCTGATGTTGAATGTTTGCAGTCTGTTAAAATTAATTAAAGAAATAAAACAAATGTTCACAGAAATATAAAAATAATGAACAAAAGTCACCAAACAGACTGGAAAACTCTTGCAGCATGACTAACTGATAAACAAATGAGAAAAGTTTTGTGTGATGTGTGAAAGGGAATAAAGAAAGTAGTTTTGCTGTTTTTACCTTCACAGATTTTTTTTAATGCATTCGTTGTAAGTAAACACAAAAGCATGGGTTTTTTTTTGCCTTTCTCTTTTTTGATTCAAGTAAATAGAACAAAAAGTAATGACTTGAAAAAAAAATTCCCGGATTTTCCATACAGCTATACAGTCTTAGTGTAATGGCTTTTTAAAGATATGGAAAATCTCATTATTTTCTGCTTGTGGAAATTCATTATATACAGATCTTTGTTACCTTTCTACACATTGCATTCTGTGACCACATGCACCCTGCTCCAGTAAAGCAAAGGATAGTTTTCTATTGATATTTTTAACAGAAATCTTCCAGAACAGCACACAAATGAGATTAACGTTGTTAATTAAGTAAACCATTTACTGGCAATTTCTACAAAGTATATTCAATCTCACTGGGAACGTTCAGTTTGTCTGAATTAAAGCCTGGGATGTCATTCTGCCAGCCTATAGTCAGGAACCTAAAGAGGTGTCATGTACTCAATGACTTTCATCAGCTTTTATACAGAGCATTCCCTCCTAATAATGTAAGATGTCAGGAAAAGCAGGTGCATAGTTAGGCTTCAGAGTAGAGTTGCAATATAACTGGAGTGCACATCTGGATTGGGTAGTCAGAAGCTGTAAGAGACTCTGTCTCAAAGCCTGCTGTGAGGCACTAACACCAAGGTGTGAAATGCTTCCCTTTGTTCTCAAAGTTTACATATGGACATTGCCTGAAGACTTGCAGGCTACCTCTCTATGGCTACCAGAGGAAGGAGATAAGGCTGAAGAGAAGACTGTCCTTGCCGGAATCATTGAGGAAGATACGTTTGCGTACTGATGAGCAAGGGACGCTGTAGGGAAACAGCTGATCACAGCATGAACTGATGACTGAGCACATAGTGGAGGGACGTGGCTGACCTGGGGAATATAGGTAGATCACTTCCACCTGTGACTGGAAGGGGTGGACCTGGGGCAGGGTTGCCCCAGGCTTAGATATAAAGGCCAGCCAGGCAGAGAAGAAAGCAGTTTAAGAAGCTTGGGAAAGGGAAGATTGGTGAGAAGCCTGAGAGTGAGAAGACTGGAAAGGAACCTGGGAAAGAAAGAGAAGGTCAAATGGTTTAGTCATTAGAGTTTTGGGACTTTTCCTGCAACAGACACACATCTGCTGAGGGGCCCACATCTGCCGCTGGCCCAGGAATGCCGAATGCCGCATTGGCAGAATAGGGCTATAAAAGACCCCTCTAAACAAAGAAATGCTCTCTCTTCTTCTTCCTTTGGCTGTCATTGAGATTTGGGAGACCTCCTTGCTTCGTCTCTGGACTTGAAGACAGCCTTGGGCTAACGCGGGATCCATGGTGGTGACTATTCCCCCTACCTTGCTTTCTATAAAGAGCTCTTGCTTTCCATTTCTTGTCTTTACTATCACACACCTTCCCTTCCCCATCACCCTAATCAGCTAGAATTTGTAATAAACTGTCCGGACAACATTTGACCTTATTTGTTTCCTAATCTCACTATGGGTATATTAAAGGATCCTCTTGCTCTGACCACTGGAGCGTGACAGAAGCACCCTGAGTTCAGAAATTCAGTCAATGTTAATTGTACAGAAAACCTCACTGCCAGAAGTTAAGGTTCAAAAAGGAGACAGAGGAGTCCTGAAAAGTAACTTTATTCAAATAAGGGGTAGGCCCACAGACATAACTTCTGATGGAATCCCTCAAAGATCCCATGAGGTGCAACCCCTTTTATTCCCTATCTCCTGATCGCACGAGACCCTCCCCCTTTCCCCATAGGCTGAGGCACGTGTTGATTACAGCCTTCCCGGTCCATCTACCTGATCTGGAATTGTACACTGCACGTCTAATCACTCCCAACTTTATGCCGCCCCGAGCAAAGAAGTTAATATTCACAAGTACAAGAGTTTTGGACTGCTCCTGGTCTCGAAGTCAGACCGGTTTTCTGCTCTATCCTCTCCCTGTCGAGCTTGTTTTTCTAAACTTCAACCAGTTCTCTCAAACAGCTTAAACGGTACTGGTTAAGTATCAGGTTAAGTATTTGAGCCCTCTCTTTTGTGAAGACCCCTCTTCCTCCTATCCTGTCAGTACTATTTACAAGGTCACCTTCACAAGTCTGTGGCACTCCTTTGTAAAGACACTTCTTCCTCCTATTCCTATCATTAATACAGGAGCATTCATGTAAAGGACAGTACATGAATTCCCCGCTACTTTTTACAATATACTGTTGCATGTTTGTGGGGATGCTAGAAACATTTTGTCTTACTTTTCAATGGTGGGACTATCTCAACAGATGAGCAATCAAATACAACTTAACTGAGGGTTAAAAAGACAAAAATCAATAAAGACAAATGCCTAGAAAGGGCAGAGCTGTTAGTAGGAATTTATTGATGTCCTTCACTTCCTTTGTCCGAGCCTTGCCCTTTATTGCTCTATTTCTGTCCTTACAGGAAGGAATCACTCAAGTCCACATGCAGCAAATAAGCAGAGCAACTACTACTCAAATCCCAGTTTCCCTCAAATCAGCTGCTGCTTTTCTCAACATGTTGCTTTTATCAAGTGAGTCTTGTGGCTCAATTCCAAAGGCTAACCTGTGAGCAAAGAAACACAGCCAAAGCCACCAGCAGTTTTATTCAACTTTCAGCTGCCCAGACAATTAAGCCTATGGAATTGTTATCCTCCAACGGCAGATAAAAGCCCAGGCAAATGAATTAGTGTGAACTTCACCATTAAACAGACTGCCTACCACTGAGAAGAATGCGTGTGCTCTTATTACTGACACTTAGTACTGCTCTGTGTAATGACACTAAAGAGCTAACCACTAAGACAAAGGGGAAAGGAAACAAGCAAATTGAGGGGAGTGATAAAAATCAGTGATGGAAAAATACAGGTTTCTTGTGACAAGTACTCCAAAAATATATATATATATAAGTAAAAGCTAGGAGCACAGCAACTACAGGATTCACTCTTGTGATCCAATGTGTTACATGGGTTTATAAGAGTTTTTTTTTTTTTTTTTCCTGCAGGCTGTGGTAGTTTATATGATTAATCTTTGATTTTCATTAAAATGAGTGAGAGATACTGTATTTTAACTACAGTAAAGCATACAAGCTGAAGGATTGCTACTGGGAATTTGTAGTCACTGGAGAGTGGTAGCCCTTTCTTCAAACATAAGATCTAGACACTGAAATGTATGTTTCTTTCACTCTCTTGTATCTCGGTACCAAAGCAAAAATTGAGAGGCATTTTCAAAGTCTAAACATATTCAAAACTCTTAATATGATTTTTGTGTCAATAGTCCTAGTGTCTTTTGAAAATCTGCACCTAGAAAACTAGTGGAAGTTGGAATGACCTTAGGACTTCATTTATTCATGTTTTGTTGTTTTTGTCTGTGTGTTCTTTTAAATGCAGGTCACTCCGAAAGTAATGACTCATATTTGTTTCCATGGGAATGACAACAGATACAAAGAGCACAATAACACTATATGATAGAGCAAATTTGATAGATACGAAACACTATTTTTCAACATAGTAACTGTCATTAGATGATTCCCACGGACGAGCTGATCAAGGCATTCTTCATTTTGTGGTATGACAGCTGTGTGTGGCCATCTGGAATGTGACTTGTCTTTTATGTCTCTGTTGCCACTGTTGAAACGCACCACCTACCACCTCACTGTGCTATAACATCCACTATTTCATCTCCATAAACGTTCAGCAAGCATCAATGAATGTCAATGGGTGCTATTTTTTTCATATAACGGAATTCAATAACATACTTTTGCTTCATATGCTCTTCCATGTCAGATGCCATTTTGTCAAACTGTCCTTCTTCTGCTATCTGTTGCATGGCAGCACAATTTATTGGAATATTATCATACCAACAACATATCTCTGACTTCTTGGGCCAGCATAATAAAATAGGAGACATTGCTTTCAGAGCAACTCTCTTAAATATGGCTCTTTTATTCCACATTTACAGAAGTGGGATCATGAGTGGGGAGGGTTAGGTTGGAGTTCTGAGGGGAAAGGGGTAAGAACTTTCTCCACTTTCATTCAAGGAACTAAAGTCATTCTTATAAGCTGGGAAAAAAATTAAAGATCTACAGTACTTACTTCCAACGAATATTTAAATACAAAGTAAATTCAACTTTTTTATCCACTCTATTGATCCAAATGCCCAACGATTTTGAAATCCTGATGCAATGTTCAATCTAAATCAGTTTACTCACATATTTTGAAAAATAAATTTTCCCTGCCTCTTTAATTTCTGTAACTATTTGGCATGATTTATTTATGATAAATTATTTCCTAAGTAGAAGCAGATCATTATAAAGAGAAAGGAAACAATTATTGTATTGATTGCTTGTATTAAGTTATGTATTTATTTATTTATTCCCTGGCTAAACATTAATTTTCAGATATGTTTTGCTGTCTACTTTAAGATTCTTTTCTCCATGATGAGTGTGATATCTCTGAGAATCAATTTACTAGTTCAACAATTAGTCCTAGTTGTTGAAGTTTGTTATATGCACAGCATGAGAAAACCTATGTCCCCCACCTCCCTTTGCACACATATTACCGGCCTTTTTGAAAGTATTTGTGTTTAAAAGGCCTATACAGTCTCTTTGCTCTCTGAGCAGTCAATTCTTTATGCACATAGTAACACATGCATATATGCAGATGATAACTGGTGCACTTGCAGACGTATTTTTTCTTTTTAAAGGCAGTTGAGGGAAAGGAAAGGATAGGCACAGAAAAACAAGGAAAGGCAAGGATCCAAAGATTTTATTTCAATTTTTATAGAGTATCAAGCATACTACATCATTATATATCATAGAAAAAAAATTGCATTGATTTTTGTTGTTGTTGTTTTAATGCAGAAGACAAATAGATTGAGAAGACTTTTAAGTTTTAATTTTTAAGTTTTAAGTTTTTAATTTTTAAGTTCCATGAAAATTTTGCACTTCCTTATGAGGACAAAAAGGGAAGAATAGCCAAAATGGGCGCAAAAAATCCATCCTCTTTCCAAGCACAGCAACAAACTTTGATTATTTAAGGGAATCGGGATAGACAAAAGTCTGTTTCTACTTTATTTTTGAAGTGAAATACAGACATCAAATTTTGTTATAGATTTTGATCATGTTTATTCATCACAAGACATTACATACATCTTAGTTTACCCTTATCCTTGTATCATACAAAATCAGATAAAAATCCTTTTATGACACCTAGGCATTCCTTGTCTTAACAGGTCTATTGTTTCTAAACTCTATATCATCTAATTTATACATCTTATCAAAGGGGTTTTATCGAGTTCTTAACTTCTAAAAATCTTTACGACAGAATTTCTTAGTTTATAGGGTTTGCAAAATGGATTAGTGAAGGATGGCACAGAGGGTACATTTGAGATAGATAGGTATTTAAAAACACACAGAAACTGCGTTCAGTTCCTTGACAATAACGCTTGGCTTTTTGAAGCTATCTTGAGAGATAGGAATTCTGTATGAGGTACTGTATATCACTACCCTTGTTTCTTTGACAGAGTACCATTTTTTTGCTCATTATTACAATTTTCCCTGGATGACTTAATCACTCACATGCAGAGGAGGTTTTTTTTTTCTGTGTCTTCACGTATAGCCTATTAATGGCTCATTTCCTAACGTGTTTGCCAACTTTAATTCAGTCACTTTTCCTAGTATAACCAAATAGTAGTTAGATGCTATATTTTCTTCCTAATGTGCTTTATAATCATTGCTCAGCTTATGGCAACAGCAAAGGATACAATAGATATTGGCCCCAGCTGTCTACTGTTCTAGCATTAATTGTTATTTACTACTTCAGCTTGGAGTAAATACCATAGTACAGTCTGTTTAACATATAGCAAACCAAACTAAGCACAGGATACAGTCACATGTATCTTACGAAGATCATCAACTCTGGATGTGTAACTATTCTGCAAATGTGTTGAATAAATATAGAAGATTCCACAAAGAACAATTTTTCATGATTAACAGACTGCTTTTGAGATTCGTTTACAAGATATTTTATATTTTTTCTAGACTACTTGCATATGTTGCCCTGAAAATAATGGCTCCTATTTATTTCCATGGAAACTACAACAAAGAGCACAAAAACACTATTTGACAGAGCAAACTCTCAGCTACAAAACACTGTTTTCCAACATCATCACCATTGTCTTGTTTTCACCAGCAGTGAACAAGAGCCTGCATATTGCACTCATAAAAATCTGCACTAGTGGAGGTGACCCACTGTTTCACTGCTGCTATGGAGACGTTGTTGGCAGGAAAGTTTTGCCCATGCTGTCCAACTTTCACTGTGTTCACATCCACTCTTTGGTCTCCACAAATGCTCAGCAAGTGTCAATAACTGCAGTTTTTTTCCACATTGAGGAATTCAATTTCATACCTTTGCTTCATGTGTACTTCCATGGCAGACACCATATTGTCACACTGTCCCTCTTCTGCCATCTGTCACACACCAACAAAATGTAGTAGAATAATGGCAGGAGCCTCTACTGCTGTACCACCAACATCATCCTCTGAAGCCGTGGGCCAACATAATAAAATAGGGGGGATTACTTTCAGAGCTGCCCTTGTGTATTTGTGGCTGTCTTCTCGAGCTGTATTGTACATTTGTAGGTTTTTCCCTAGCAAATGATTAATTGATTTTCCCATAGATTATCAAATCAAAAGCATGAAGTTTTCACTTAATATATTCCCAGTCTTGATTTTATGGTTCCTGTCCCTGATACTCAGAAGGAAGCCAATTCACTTTATAAAAGAATTCGAGCAATGAATGTTGTATTATCTTCCACTTTTTCTAATAATAAAAAAGCTGTAAAAGTAACATGATAAGACTTTAGAAGAAACAGAATTCATGACAGAAACTGGATAGAAATTATGTAGAACAGATATCCACAAATAATAGGTAATTATTTCAGTTGTTACCCCCTTTCATTATTTAGATTTTTTTATTTAAATATTTTTTCTGGAAGTAAGAACTTGAACCTAAGCCTTGGATAACTGCTCTAAAAGTCAAATTAATGAATGCTTCGTGCTTATTCTTTTCTTATCTCCAACCTGAATACTTGGTCATGTCATGAAAACAGAATTAAATACATCAGAGAAACTGAGAATTCCCTATTACACAAAATTATATCACATTTAATATTTCCCTGTGGAATTGAAGTCAAAACCTCTCAGACAACAAGTTTTCACATTCCAGGACAAGGAATCAATAAAATAATAAACTAGTGGATACTTTATCTCCATTCTTCTGGCACTTACCCTGTGAACAGATAGATGTCTGCAAATTCCATTTTGGTGGAAAGAATGTCCTTAAAACTGTGAATATGCTACCACTGTCTTCAAAGCAGTTATCTTAATGCATTCACTTTTGACTTGGCATTCCACTGCCTTAGTAAGCTGGCTGTTCTCTCTCCAAATCTTAGATACTTCATTACTCTTAGGTACGTTGTTTAGAAGTAAGTACCTTATTCAAGCAAATAGATTTTAGGGATTAAAGAGACCAGAGGTTGGTTTCCGCAATAATCAGTCTTGCAGTACTTTGTTATTTTCTGAATCTAGTTCTCAGGCTCTCTGTGACTTTGTTCAGAGAGAATAACTCTTTCCTACTTTTCAGAAATATGCATGAATCAAATGAAAAATATGAATAAGATTGCAAGGTGTCTCAGTGTCCTAGGTAGCACATAGGCATATTATTCCAAGATGCACCAGATTTACTTAAGAGGGCAATACTAATTCAGAGGATAATTTTGACTGCTTGCCGCATTGGCATTTATCACATATTCTGTTCATCAATTTCTTGAAATCTAAAAAGGAACACAAATTAGAGAGGCAGCTTCCCCTCAGTGGGACTTTAAGCATCAAGAATTCTTCACGTAAGGAGATAAATCATCCCTTTGGTACGCACTTTCTAAAGAGAGAACAATCTGTTTTCCAATGAGCTAATTTATATAGCTAATTTATTACTGTCCATTGCTATGTGGTTTATGTAGCCTTGCTGTTATTGCTATCGCTATAACCACTACTATTTTTATTGCTATTGCAATTACTATTACAATTACTACTACAATTATTTGAATTATTATTATTTCATCTTGGAGTCCATTCAGAAATCAGGATCTTGTTTTCTTATTTTCATTTTCTAATTTAAGGCTGTCTTCTCTTTATTTCTTTGTCTTGAATACTTCATCAGAAATTAATTTGTTCTTAACATATGAAGCAATGAGGATTTCCAAATTCAGCTCAGAATCTTTCAGCTTCTTATTAAACTAGGTCTTCTAAGAAGAAACTGCCTCTCCTCTTTTCAATACACACATTCATTCACACCTACTTATATAGCTGGAAACAAAGATGACATTCAAAGAATGTTTAAGGTGGCTACGGAAAACAATTGAATGAAAGGAAATGTTAGTCAAAGGTGGAAGGTACCATATGTCCTCAGAAGCCTTGGTACAACGGGGATCCACCTAAATAGCTTTTTTAACGCACCCTATTGTGCCTAGGTATTGAAGGACATATGGTTCATTTCACCATGAACTGTGAATTTCCTGAGACAGCTGTAATGTTAATTTTTTTTTTTCTGGATAATGACACATTTGCAGTGTATTTTATCTAGCTGCTCCTCCCTGAACGTTCAGAGGGCCCATGTCTCGTATTAGTTCATAGAAAACTGTAAAACAGTGCACCATTCATCTTCTGGTTGCATGTGTTTTTCTTTTTCACTGGACATTTTACTGGAGGAGATACTGAGGATGAATAAGTAGTGGAAAGAACAGATTAAAATACAGCAGAGCTTTCCTACAGCAGAAATCAAAAAAGTGCAGAAAAAGTGCTTCTTTCCCAGAGGAAAGCAAATGGGATGGGAAGGTGGCCAAATAAATTTCTCTTTCCTCTCTCAATTAAGACCAGAATTTGTGAGGATAGTGGAATTTACTGTGTTTGTATCACCATACTTAATTCTGACTGAACAAACTTTCTGAAACTTGCCAAATCAAGGAAAATACAAGCTGTAGTCCTCCAGGGGGATGCATCTGTCAACACCAGTAGAAGGAACTGAGCAATCTTCAGTGTAAAGATTCTAATGACACCAAAGTGTTTACGTAGCAATCTAACATATTGCACCTCAATTATAAAATAATTTTATAGCTATCATTGTTTCAGAAATCAAAGAAACTTATTTAGATGAAGGCATGATCTTCAGGTGGTCTATTTTTCAGACATGTATTTCAGGGTTTATAATATTTGTGCTTTAAAATACCATACTGTTAATCTGTTAATTAATATCAGTAGAAAACCACTATTTTATCTGAAAGAAAACAGAAATCACAAGCAAATTTTGACTGTGTAAACGCTTTTTTTTTTTTTCTTTCACATTGAAGAAAAAAGTTCCTCACACTTGTATTGGAGAAAAACTTTAGAGAAAAAGTTCTCTTCTTCATTTGTCCAACATTTACCAGTTTTCCAGCACTGTGCTTTCTCACTGCCAACTCAAACACCAGCTGTCACACGTAAAAGCTCTGATGGAAATGAAAATTCCTGGTTTTTAAATAAAAAACAAAACATAACAAAGCAAGCAAAAAAAAAATAATAAAAAAGGCTGAGGTAAAAGATTTAAGAGCACAAGAGAGCGTTTGAGCTTCATAATTTTCATAAATTTCAAAGTATCTCCATCTAAGCTTCCCATTCTCTAAATAGCAAACATAAGAACTCAATTGCTGCCCACAGACTAGAGAATAAAACTACAATTAAATTAATTTAAATTACATCTATCCACAAATTTTTCTTCTGTTTTATATCACATTCAGAGATTAGCCTAGAAAAAATTTTAACAAGATGTGAAGGTTGCTGTAAAGCATGAGGTTTTTCTTCTTTTCTTCTTTTTTTTT
>WBMW01000414.1:10554-56475 GCA_013396635.1 Penelope pileata | reverse complement strand
TTTTTTTTTTTTTGAGGAATGAATTAGAAAATTAGAACTTGAAATAATCAGGAATTCTCCAATAGAAAAATAACTCATAGGCCACAGGACTCTCTCAAGCTCTCAACCTGATCCTGAAATTTTAGACAACAGTAAGCTAAAGACAAAGTATTTACAGTGATAAGAAGAGAGAACACAAAGATGTACCTTTACCTAACTAGGTGGACAATATGTTCTCTAGTTACCAGAAATCTACCAACCCATATGAGGAGACTGCTTAGCACTTTGGAAACAGAAAAGCAGTGGAAAGCAATATTATTGCCTTATCAATCCAAATCTAAATAATGGACAGTATATAGTCCTATAATTCTTTCTATATAAGTAACATTGGTAGAAAATGGCACAATTCTGAGAAGGACCAAACCACAATTCACAAACTTTTGCCTTTTGATGAAATGCATTCAGGAGCTGTATGTCTTTTATATATTTACTTTTATATACAATTTTACAGTTCAGACTGGGATATAACTTCCATCCAAACATGAGTTTTAATGCTCGATATCACCCATAGGCAAATACAGTTCTTCTGAATCAGCCTGTGTAAAACTCATTGTGTTATACAGTTACAGTTCTTAGAATCTTACTGTAGAACTGAAACAAGTCTAAAGTGATTGAGGCCAGATGAAGCTCATAAATTTTGTTGTCTTCTTTGCTTGGAAATAAGATGGTTATTTTCTCTAAAATAAATGCAAAAAATTGAATTTTTCCACCCCCATTTTGGATTTGAAATCAGAAAAGCTTTAATTAGCCATTTATTTTCTTGAAAAGGCACATGTATTTTCACCAATTTTAAAAATGTTTTCAAAACATCAAAATTGAAGAAAAAACAGGGCCTACTCATTGAAAAGACATCCTTAAATTACTACTGCCATCTATTGGTAATAGCTTGGAACTACTAGTTGTTATAATTTACATCGCAGGTTAAATTAATTAAATATTTGAGCCACAACATCCTACCAATACTGTGACTTTAAAAGGAAATAAGACATTACTAAAGTCATTTGCTAGACAGCTGTTCTGGAAGAATATCTTCAGTGACAGATCTGGGCATGGTTGGAGGTGTTAATGTCTAAATTTTGAGAGTTGAAAGTATATTCTATGCTTTTCAGTCAGTTATCTTAATTAAGAGTCTGGAGCAAACACTCCCTGATCATGCCAAATAGTACATTTTTTACTACCCAATGAGAGATTTAAGTGCCTAAACCTCTTCTGATAATTAGCTTCCATCTCAACTGGGTTCTACATCTTGAGGTTTTCTCTGTGAGGTCCGAATACTTTCAGTTGGATGAGTAAGGCCTCTTTGTGTGACAGCTCAAATAACTTTCTTGTGCAGGAGTAAGGAGAGCAGAGTATAGGAGGGCCAGGTTTAGCTCCTGACTTGATAAAGTTTTCACTTAGAACTGTCCTCACAGGAGACTGTTGTGGTTTTTTTTCCCTACTGAGTATGTTTTATTCTGAGAGCAGGATGGGAGATATTCAATTGCTCCTCCCACTGAAGATGACAGGCAATAAATCAAAACTTGGGAACATAAGTAGGACATTTGTACATGTGGCTATCAGATGAGGACACTCATTTGCAACTTTCTTTCCAAGTGTCCTGCTTTTTACAAGAGTAGCTGCTGATGAATAACACCACCAAGGTGGCTGACTTCCCATTGAATATAGAGGTCTTCTGTGTTCTGGGCAAGTGTTCTGACTGTCAGGACACTCAATGTCAAAATCAGTAATGATACTGATCACCAGTGCTTGTTGGTTAAATGGAGTCTGTGACTGCAGATCCTTGCAGAAGATTATTCTTACTACTGTATATTGATGCTTGTGAGGTGTGTGGTGATAGAACAACCCAGCTCAAGACACTCAGAAATTAGAGATCTAATCTCACAGTAAATGTCTAAATTCTTTCTTGATTCTAGACATTAACTCCTGACTAGCCATTTCGAAGGCACAGGAACTTCTTCTATTGCAATTTCCTGTTGTATGTCTACATAATCCAGGGTTATTAATTCTTTTCTTCAGGACATATTCAAAATTCACAGCAAATGAACAATAAAAACAAAATAATCACTTTCAGTAATTGTTGTATTCTGTTTATTTTATTTCCATTTTTATGCCTGATTTTCTGTTAGATATCTTGTTATAAAATGTAATTTATTTTTTTAAAGCAGAAATATCTACTTTTGAATCAGCTACCACAGGCAATGGCTGATTGTTTAAAACAATGGATTAATGTTCTTTTTCAAAAGAAAAAAAAAAAAGAATAATTTTTCATCTCAGTGAAACTGACTCTTCAGATGGAAGCCATCCAGAATTTTTATATACTTTCTTTTTTGAAATGCGGGCTTTTTCTTCTTTAAGAGGCAGACTTGTTTTTTTATTATTATTTTTATTTTTATTTTTTCTTGGATTTTTACCTTTAAAGGGGATTATAATGTTAGTTTTCTGTCATAATGATAACAGTAGAAACTGTCTTCACTGACAAATGCCACTCCTTCATGATTCTAGTCTCTAGAAATCAAAGTCCCTATCCTGTGTCCAAACCATAGACTCTCCTTTTGCAGATGCTTCTTTCAAACTGTCAAAGAAGGATCAGATTCAAAACTCATACTATCCCTATATGCTCCACCAACTTTTGTAGTGAACACATACATTTTAAAGGCTACAGCCACACCTCTCCAACATCACAATCTTCACTTTTTTCCACCTCTGAAGCCAATGTAGATCCCCATTGAATTGGTGACTTGAAGTCTGCCACCACAAATGTGAGGACAAGATAGCTCCATTCTTATTGGATGTGAAAGCAAAGTAGTAGCTTTATGTACAGTTTTCCCCAAACAAGTTAATGAAGTGGGCATAATCCATGCAGTGAACAGCCACAGAGTCCTTGACAGTGTCCTCAGCATTTACAGTTTGCTGAGGTGTGTTAGTGTTTCCATTCTCAGGGAAGAATATAGGGAGTATGAGGCCATACCCTAAGCTCTTCGCCTCATTCCTGTCCTATATCTCTGCTGGGATAGCCTGCAATTTAAGTGGATTTTCTCCCTAGGAAGAGTGCTTTAGGGTGAAAGCAGAAAAAGGTTAAGCATGCAGAAATAAGGGCCATGGCCAATGACTGCTGAGGCTGAGAGTTTCCTATTATTGAAAGCACTGCAATTCACTGCAATTCCTGGAAGGCTGCTATCTGTGGAAACTGCTCTGCCATTTCTTCAGATTTTGCCATCAAAATTCCATCATACTCCTGCTCTAGGCAACTTCTTGCTTTGCGTAAGGCTATTCCTGGTGAAGAACAGCACACAAGCCAGATTTCAAACTGCTGCTGATCCTATTTATGAAACCTCTGTTGCATCTCAGAATCAGAATCGCTTTGAAATTGTTCAGAAATGATGAGCTGGAAGCATTGTAGTGACTGGGGCTCTTCTTTCCTAAAAATGCGACCTGCGAAACATATTATTCTCTAGTCATTTAGGAAAATTGGTTTTCATTACATTCAATTAATTCATGTTAGCTAAATCTGACCTAAGCTTCTGCTTACTGTAATCGAGAAAAATCAGGAGATAAGAGTGACAATCTATATATTTTTTAACACTAAAATGTTTTCAATTAAGCAGTATTTACTTTAGGAAAATGCCAAAGATCTCTTCATGCCCTTTTTGTTAATACTGTTTGGTAAGGGCATTTTCTGTGTAAACTATATATTTGGTTGGCTATATTTGTGCAGACTAGCACAAATGTTGTGTCTCTGATAATGAAAGAACAAATTTTTGAGCAGAGAAAAGTATAGAATGAGGAGCCTGAAACACATTGTCTCTCTTTCTCTTTTAAACCCGAAGTTTTCTCTTGTGCCTACTTCTGAAGCAAGTTTTGAAGTACTTCATTGTGTTTCAGAGAGGCAGTTACAATCTCCATCATTCAAATTGTCCGAGCAATAGTTTAAAAGCAACACATTTTGTGCTTGTCAGACTGAAGGGATTGAAGGGCACAAAAACTGTAATTTCCCAACTCATGAATTGCATTGAAAGATGTGGGGAATTCACACAATTGTTAAAATCTTAGCTGATTCCTACACTTTCTTCTGTATTTTTTTTTCTATTTGCTTTTTTTCCCTTTTTTAAAATTCTAGATCGCTATCATTCAAGTCTCTGACTCTATGTTTGCTGTAGTCATGGCTAACAAAAAAGTATCATCCATATTCTGATATAATGTACAGTCAATATTTTTCACCTATTTTCAGCTTCTGAACTCTAAATGGGTTAAAAAAATTTTTTTTTCACACTTTGTTTCCAGTTTTTCACTAATAACCCAGAGATAATGCCAGTAAAACTGTGTTTTGATTTAAGGTAGGTCCATACAGTTATACCAAGTAGACAACCTAGACAACCTTGAAAATAAAAGTGATTGCCCTAAAAATATTTTATCATTGTCTCCAAAAAGAAGTCTGATACCATCTTCATGAGTTTAATCTCTAACGATGTTTTCCTTTTGTGGAATATAGGATGCATTATTTTTTGATGGTAAAGTGCACATATATTGAATTAAATATACTTTCCTTTACTGGCACCCTTGTGAAATAAAAGCCAGATGGCAAAAATTATTTTTGACAAAGCATTTGTGTCAACATTACCTTCTGTTGGCATGGGACTAGTAATGTAAGAACAGGTGCAACAGGGAGGTTCCTAGAGTGATTTGTTGCCTCTTAACACAGTGTGGGCCATGGTTTGCAATCTCACAGGGAATGCCTGTGCTGCAGAGAAAAGGATAGTGGCGACATTGTAGGTATGTCAAAATGAGCTTTAAACTGACTCAGTCAGGTATTAAATACAAAGTGAAGATCTGCTAAAGTCCAGGGTTTGATAAAGGCAAATTTTTCAGCCTGTGATGAGTTTCCTGTTGCAAGAACTATGTTGATACTGAAAATTTAACCCTTGCCTGCTTGCTTCTTTTAACTACACTGTAGTCTTGCTGACTTATTATTTCTGTTAAATGCCCCAAATGTTTGCTTCCTGTTAGACTGAATCATAGAATCATAGAATCAGAATCATAGAATGGCTTATGTTGGAAGGATTCTTGAGGATCATCTAGTTCTAATCTCCCTGCCATGGGCAGGGTTGTCAACTATTAGATCAGGCTGCCCCACCCAACCTGGCTTTGAATGCCTCCAGAGGCATTCACAACTTCCCTGAGAAACCTTTTCCAATGCCTCACCATCATCTGAGTAAAGAATTTCTTCCTAACATCTAACTTAAATCTACCCTCCCTCATCCTATCACTAGCAGACTGTCTAAAAAGTTGGCCACCTTCCTGCTTATCAGCTCCCCTCAAGTACTGGAAGGCCACAATGAGGTCTTCCTGGGTCCTTCTCTTCTCCAGGCTAAACAAGCCCAGCTTCCTCAACCTTTCTTCATTGAAGAGGTGTTCCAGCCCTCTGATAATCTCCATGGCCCTCCTCTGGACCTACTCCAGGAGCTCCAAAGCTTTCTTGATGCAGTAATACAGATGGGGCCTCATAAGGGCAAAAGGGAGCAATCTCTCCCTCTCCCTGGTGGCCATGCCTCTTTTAATGCAGTCAGGGATACAGTTGGTCTTTTGGGCTGCAAGTGTGTACTGCTGGCTCATGTCCGGGTTTTCAGCTACCAGTACGTTCAAGTCCTTCTCTGCAGGACTGCTCTCAAGGAGATCTTCTCTGGTATTTCACAACTCAAGTGCAACACCTTGCACTTGGCCTCAATGAACCTTATTAGGTTCTTGTGGACCCATTTTTCAAGCTTGTCCAGGTCTCTCTGGATGGTAACCCTTCCCTCCATTGTGTCGACTGCACCACTCAGCTTGGTGTCATCAGCAAACTTGCTGAGGGTGCACTCAGTCCCACTGTCTACATTGATAAAGATGTTGAAGAGCACTTGTCCCAAGACAGCCCCTTGGGGGATACCGCTCATTACCAGCCTCCACCTGGGCATAGAGCCATTCACTACAACCCTCTGTCTGCAGCCTTCCAACCAACTCCTTATCCACAGAATTAGTTCACCCTTCAAATCCATATTTCTCCAATCATGAGATAGTCATAGAATCACAGGATAATTCAATGGTCATTGATTTGGTTAAGCAATGTTTTTGAATCTACTGTTCTCAAAGATTCATTTTGTTCTTAACTTGAGATTTTGGTAAAAATTAGGAGTTTCTTACTTCTAAGAGGGAATGTCCAAATGACTTGTTAGTTAGTCAAATTAGTGCATGCCCAATAGAGATGTTGTAGTACACCATACAGTAAGTAGCTTGGAAGTTCACACTTAAAGAAAATTCAGTATTTATATTTCCTTATGTTTTAAATTTTTATCTTCAGATATTTTAAAGCACTAAAGCATAATGCACTACAGAAAAAGGCGATCAAATTCATTTTTTGAATATAGGCCAAGCTATATAGCAATATGTATTAATTTGCTAGCTGTCAATTTACCTCCTTCCTGAGCTGCAACACCCCTATGTTATTTCAGCTTTTCTAGCCTCCTTTGAGAAGAGACTGTTAAACTTTTTGAACACATTCTAGTTTATGTTGCTATTTTTTGAGGAGGATATACGAGGCCAGCAGAGTGAGGATGCAAGATTCTAGACTCATATTCATTTGCTTCTTAATCAAATATATCATTCCAAATATAAGATCACTACAATAACTCATTGCAGCATACCTTTGTTTTCTGTGTAAGCCTTGCCAGATCAAAACTGTAAATTATGTCTGAATATTTTCTGATCTCAAGAACACTGCACATTTATTGATTTAAATATGAAAATAACTTACGTGAATCATCATCATCAACAACAAAAAACAACAATCATCAATAAGTAAGTCTGACAGATGGCAGAGAGTTTCTTTCTGCCATGATAGCACTGAGAAGACCACAGAGTTCTGAGTTATTCAACTATTTTCTAAGGATGAGTGAAATTCAACAATTTGGAAAAGTGTATCACAGTGGAAGTGTACTGAAAAACCCACACATGCTAAATATACAATGACTGAAAACCAGATATTTCTTGTTTGTTGTAACACCATGTTATGCATGAATGGAGCTAACTTATGAAAAGTCTCATAATAAGTATTGGTACCTGAAATTGGAGTAGAATGTGAAAGCAGCTGAGATGAAGAAAACTGAAATAATTCAAGAATATTTCAGCATTGATTGGAAACAGATGTAATTGTCAGTGTGTAACTCAGACACTGTTTTAATTCTGTGCTAAGGACAGAGCCTATATAAAATATGATTATAGTGGCATGCAAGTTGAAAAATAATATTAAATCCTTTTAAAATTTTAGCTTTTTTCCTTTTTTTTTTTTTTCAGGATCAGAGCTTTCTCTTCCTCTTCTTTCTTCCTTCTTCTCCTTCTCCCAGTTTTTCATTCCTTACTATACTAAAAATCTTAACATTATGAATGTTAATCAAATATACAGTAATTATTTAGATCTCTAATAACCATGTGACATTTATTTTCAATACAGAAATGCAAGAAGATAAAAAAAAAAAACTTAAAATATTGTTTCCTTTCATTCTTAGTCACAATTTTTAATAAGTAACTCAAGTTAGGACTCTTTAAATATTGAAATTAGTGGACATAGGTTTTGGATTCTGTTGATACTTTTTAAAGAATCTTTTAGAAAAAAAAGTAAGAAGAGAGACATAAAAAAGTGTTTCATGTTTTCAAAATATTGCAAAACAGATTGAGTCTTTATATTTCCCAATTTGTTCAGCGGAAGTAAGTATGTAAACTATTATTGAATCATTCAGACTGGCATATGAATACTCATTTTGTGCCAGTTGAGTTACAGGTACTGATGTGCTGGAAATTCAGTACAAAGATTTCCCCAGATTCATAGACAGTTTGACTGTCTGCCATGCCATGTTTTCAGAGATACAATTTATCTGGCTACTTATCTGCATCTAGACCCAAATTTCCATGACACCATGCAGGCATTCATGGATGCTTAAAATGGAATAAATTCTGGCTGCATCTCTCCTAATGTACTTTGTAATTGTAGTTCATCTGCATTGCTGAATGCTGAAGCAGAGATTGTTTTCTATTATATTTTCCAGACTTTTGGTGTTAGCAAGTGCTGAATAATAAGAGTCTTTCTGTCAGTAATGGCTTTATATAACAAAATCTCTTGATAAAGCAAGGAATTTCGGAAGGTGAGGGGAGCTCTTAGATTTAAAACTAAAGATCCAGGCATGAATATCTCAAGTACATAAGTGCTTCATTGCTCTTAAGGGGGAGAATAGCTACTAATTGACTGTCTTGGTAGGATTCAGTATTGAAAGATCATTATATAACCAGGAATAGCTATTTGGAGTAAGTCTATGAATTGTAATCACAGAATAAGAGATTTCAACAAGACAGTTGCTGGAGTGTTAATAACAGAGGTGAAAAGCTGGTGATTCTTCCAAGTATGCAAATCATTGTAAGCTTCACATGTGCATGGAATTCAGAGAACTGTCCAAGAGAAATCTATTTCAGAATTTTCTATTAGGTTTGGAAGTAAACTGAATTTCTATTTGTAAATAATGATTCAGCTACGATTTAAACATCAAAAACTTCTTAATGCTCTAAGAAAATCTCCTTCGATATGTTTTTCTCTGTTCTTTCCACTTCTATTTCGTTCTATGCAGAAAAGGAAAAGTGTTTTGACTGAAAATTTACAGAATTTTCAGAAAGTTTTAGCTTTGGAGCAAACCCTGATGAATTATTCAAATATGAGACCAATCTTAAAACTGCTTTTGAATTGCTAATAATAAAAAATTTGCTACTCATGCTGCCACTTTTGCTGTTCACTCATATTAAACTAAATGTCTGTTGTCCATGCTTCTGCTTATAAATAAAATTTCTATATTTTAGTAAGAATTTTTCATCTTTTTACACCAGTTTTTAACATCCAGGGTGAAATTCACATCTAGTAATAAACTCTGCTGAAGACAACGAGTTTTATACTAGGAATGGTTTTCCCTTGCATCATTAGGATAGATTTTTACCATTTTGTGCTTTAACATAATCAGACTAAATCCTAAAATTATCTTGTGTTATCTTAGTTTTAGCCATGTGTAGGTACCTAAAACTATAATGCCAGAGGTTCTGTGAATCAACATGTCACTTTAGAGCCAGGCTTTATTTTGTTCTTAGTGTTGTTCTTGTTGTTCTTGTTGTTTCTCATTTTAGGTCTTACACTCAAAATTGGAATCTTTCTCAGGTAAATCTTTGTACTACACTGATGTTCTTTCAAACTGTCTATCTCTTGTGGTCTGTTTATCTACCCCACATTTCTCTGACAAGTGTCTGTCATTATGTCATGTATGGATTGTTAGTTTGAAAAACAAAGATTCTGAATGGAACACACACGAAGTGTTACAGTAATGACAAAAGCATATAATTGCAGAGTATTTTCTCCAGAGATCTCATGGAGCATTAAAAATGCTAGTTTTATTAAGAGAAGAAACAATGTTTTCCATTAAGATTTTATTTTACTTGATAATGGATGAACTACAGGTCAGACTCAGCTGTACTAGCAGCAATATAAGAATCCTTGGGAGCTCTGAAGTGTGTAGTCGTCATATGGTTCTGCATGTGATAAGATGAACCAGTAAGATATTTTGAGAAGCAAGATATCATGTTGTTGTGCTACCTTTACTTACAGATTTTACAGATTTTACTTCACAGATTTTTTACTTACAGATACTTTTCTGCAGTGCCCAAGATTGACTCTTCACTTATCAAAGAAAAAATCTTGTAAAATAAATAGAATGTCATAGTAAGAAGACCTAAAACATTGTAATTTTCTTTACATTTCTATTATCAAACAGACGTAGAAATAAGAGCCACCAATCACCATAATGTCTTTTACAAGCTCACTCGGTTGTACTGAGGTTAGTTCAGATTCACAACATTGATAGAAATTTATGTCATTTCAAATAAGTGACTTGAAAATATGGCCAGTAGACGTTGCCATGGCACATAGCTTTTAGCCCTGTGAAGCGAGTGCAAGAACCCCTGCTGATATTGATAGGTTTTGGATCACTAAAGAAAGAAGCCCAATCTAAATTTTTGTCTTTCAGTAAGATTTTTTTAACATAAAGTTAATAATAATAAAAAAATATATTTTCATTAGGCAATTCTAAATCAATTATTTTTAATTATAGAGATAGAAATTAGGAATTATTTTTGTATTTACCTAATTAATAGCTTTTTGTTTAAATATTTGTCAACCTGACCAGTTTCTCAGAGACAGAGGTCAAGTGTCATCTCAAATTGCTTGTTACATTTTACCTTTCTCTCATAATTTAATCAGCAGTGGGTCAACTTCAGAAAAACGTAGACTCACACCCGAAACACTGTGTACTTATCTACATTATCTGTCCGTCCGCATATCTTCAAATTGGTTTAATAGCTTTATCACAGAATGAGTGGTCTAATTCTATCTTTATCACAGAATTGTAGGGATTGGAAGGGACCTCGAGAAATCATCGAGTCTAACCCCCCTGCCAGAGCAGGCTCCCTACAGCAGGTTGCACAGGTAGGCGTCCAGGCGGGTCTTGAATATCTCCAGGGAAGGAGACTCCACAACCTCCCTGGGCAGCCTGTTCCAGTGCTCCGTCACCCGCACTGTGAAGAAGTTCTTCCGCATGTTGGTGCGGAACTTCCTGTGCTCCAGCTTAAGGCCATTGCCCCTTGTCCTGTCCCCACTGACCATCGAAAAGAGGTTCCCCACCTCCATTTGCCTCCCGCAACTAAGATATTTATAGACATTGATCAGGTCCGCTCTCAGCCTTCTTTTCTCCAGGCTGAACAGACCCAGATTACTGAGCCTCTCCTCATAAGGGAGATGCTCCACACCCTTTATCATCTTTGTGGACCTCCGCTGGACTCTTTCCAGGAGGTCTCTGTCTTTTTTATACAGGGGAGCCCAGAACTGGATGCAGTACTCCAGGTGAGGCCTGACCAGGGCAGAGTAGAGGGGGAGGATCACCTCCCTCGACCTGCTGGCAATGCTCTTACTTTATATACTTTTAGCTATTACTTTATGGCTTGTAATGGATAAAGAAAAAAGTGCTGTTATTATAGCATTTTATAAATTGTCCTATCAACACAATCAACATTCAGAAATATGTGTTTATGCAATGATATTTTATCTGAATGTGGTCCTCAGCATAAAACTAATTTCGCTGAAGTGTAGAGTTCTGCATTTGATTTTTCCTAATGCTTTATGTACTTATTTTCTCACAAGCTAAGGAAAGTTTGATGCCTGAAAGATGTTCAGGATGTTCGACATTTTCCAGGCTGGCAATTATTTCTTACTATTTCTTATTGTGATACCTTTGGTACAGTTGTAGTAAGCAAAAAACTGTATGTGTCCACTATTAGGCTGCAGTTCAGGAGCAAAGCAAAGAATGGACTAAACTACCAAGTGAATATCAAGTGAAAATAAGTTAAACAATAATGTTAGACTATTTCTTTCCTTATTAATACTTTGGAAAATCCAGGAGTTGAACTTAGCTTCCTGACTATCATTTCTATCTATAGGCAGCCTTCTGCCAAGAACAGAACTGAATTATTTTTATTAGGAATGGTGTGTATACATAGAAACTTTGAACTTAAGCTTTTGTGTCTTGAGAATTACTCTTCTTTCTTCTAATATGCAAAAACACCAAGTAAGTTTATCCTATGCAATGCTGTTTTCCACCATGAAAGCATACTGGCGCAATTCTGCTGATGCTCTTAAATTCTGAAACTTAGCACACCTTTACTTTCTAGTCCTCCTTCTATCTGAAGCAAAATTTGCCAGTTAGGACAGATGATGTGATATGTTTTTTTTTCCTAATACGAAAGAGGGATTACTGTGAGGTAGTCAAAACTGTTTTCAGTTATGCTGTAAATGCGCTTTGAATCTAATTCCTTGGGTTATTTCACTAAGCTGTTGCTCCATTTACCTCCATTCAGTAGGACCAAATACTTCTCTAAAATGAGCCCTTTCTGCTAAGTGTCTGTGGCAGTCTGCTTGGCAGCTGTAGACACAATTTGGGTCACTGTGTTGGAATTTGAGCATATATGTATATATTCTGTGCCACCTCTGACACTATTATGTCATGAATTGAGTGCACAAATGAATACAGGATGATGGTGATTTATTCTGATAAAAGAGACAGAATGACCTGAAAGTTATTCTTTACGCTAAGGACACAATATATAATTAAGAACATTTATGAGCTGAAGACCTTTTCCTACATTTCTTTCTGTATTTTCTCAAAACTGTACCCTTAATGACCTCTCCCATAATTGAAAAAATGTAAAGTCCCAGTAGATGTTAGCTAAACTATTTCATCAGCACAGAAGATATACAGACAGTATAAAGCAGAAAGAGTAGAGTTACTGTGTGATAGATCTCAGCTGGTGTAAATCAGTGCTGCTACAATTATTTGCATCACAGAAGTTGGAGCAATCTTATATTTTTAGTATTCTGGAATCCCCAAATGTAGGAAGTAAAACTCAAAAAGTCAAATTCTTGATCAGAATTTTAAAAAACTTACATGTAGTTCAGCATAGTTAATGAGAAACATAAACATGCAAATTTGTTGAAGAAATTCAGTTGTGAAATCTACCAGGTATTAGAGCACATTAGCCAAGTACACAGACTTCATAAACTCCATTAACTGTATCTATCTCCTTTTTTATTGCAGATTAGTTGTTACTCAATGTAAAATGAATTTAATCTTGCTAGATCGTACTGGTACCATTGACTGTTAAGCTTGCATGAGTTTGTGGGAAAATCACACAACAATGATCACACAGATTCATACCGTATTTGGATTTCAGCTACACCAGTTGTGACTGCCCTTCAGCATTTTTGACATTATTTTAAGAGTGTTTAAAGCTTCTCTGGGAAGAATAACAACCCACAAATCACTTTGCATAATGCAACCTCCCAGAGGAAACTTCTGAATTTTTACATGAGAAAGGAATTCTTTCATGTCAGACATACACAATGTCGAGTTGAGCCATTGACATCAAGATGAAAAGATTAAAGGCAATAAGACCCACAGCTGAACTTCTTTCAAATTTCTGGACAGATGTACAAATTTTACTTTTATTTTTCCTAATTATAGTATTTAATTTAGTACCTTCCCCACATTGTTTTTGATCTGCTTCTAATAAATGAGTAACCAGATCTCTGCTGTTTTGAGAGTGTGATGATCCTCTTTCAGATGCAGAATTACAAAGGATTACACTGGAGTCTAGTAAGACAAAATGTGTTCAGAGTAAAATGAAAATGAGATTATTGTTTTCTTGAAAGTTAATGGTTAGAAGAAAGTACGCACAAAAAATTAAGCATCCACATCCCTTTTCTGTTTCTAAAATAAATATATTATAAATTCATTAATAATTTTTAAGCCATCAACCTGGATACCTTTTTATGTTTCAGAAAGATGCAGATACAATGCAGATTTCCTTCCTTGACATTTTATGACTTATCTTTGAACATGGGTGAACTACTCTGGGATGAAAGGACTGAATTAAATTCATGTAGGGCCTCATTTGATAAAAGGTAGAAGATTGTGATCAGCAACATACAGAATTAGAGTTGGAGGAGAAGTTGACATTTTTATGAAATAATGGTGATTAGTAAAACTGGACATTTCAAAATTGTCTGTGAATGGGTCAGCAGCAAAGACTTCTTGGTGTTCATAGATTTATAGTCTATGGACAGAAACAGAGCAGAAACTTTCATCATTAAGGTATCTAATTTTAAGAAAACTTTACCATACATTTGAAAAATCTACACTTAAGAGCAGAAGCGAAGGAGATTTCTCAGCCATTTTTATTCTTATGCTATTTCCTGAAGAACCTGAAGGCTCAAGAGGTCACACATTAGAACTTGCAACTAAACTAGCAAAAGATTAGCAATAATTTATTTAGACAACTCAATAAGAAGCTTCACAATTGATCAGATATTGGAAATTTTCCTTTAATCAGGTTACTTAAAGTGCATTTCCAGGACTTATATTTGTTGTTGAAGAATCAGAAATGCCCAAAGAATTGCATAAAACCCTCAAGATAAGAGCCCTGACAATCCATGAAAAGGTACTTTCTCAAAAACTACACAAAATACTGTCTATACTAAGAAAACCTGATAAGACCATAAACAGCGGAGTCTGTCTCCGAAAATTCTTTCTCGAATGTATAATTTAAAGGAAAAAGTCTGTCAGCCTGTGACTGAAGAAAATTATACATAAGTCCACCTTAGCAAGAAGCACAATAAAAGCACAGTCTGTAGAGCTGTTTTTGAAACGCTCACATCTCAACATTTTTTTTTGTTCACTATGGGGTATATTACTTCACATATATCCTTAATTAGTCCAAGAAACCAAAAGACCACTCATAGCAGGAATTAACTAGGAAAATCTTGAGATCACATCTTCTAGGAATCCAGTTCTTTCAAACTGAGTTCACTCCACTATATGAACCAAAGAGAAGTAAGTCAAGAAAACTGAGATGCACTTTGAAAGACCACTTCTGATGACATTTATGCAGACCCATTCTATGCCTTTCAAAATGTATCTATACAAATATGATTATATCCACTGAATGAAGGGAACAATGAATGAGAGCGGTATGAGTGATAAGTGAGAAAAAAGGTGACAAAAACTCTGAGATGCCAAACAGGAAGGGCAAAATATTACATTAATGAAGGGCTCATGATAGAGTGATCACATATCTAGTACCCTTTAGAAAACAGTGGGAGAAAAGAAAGTACGTGAAGGACATTCTCAAAAGGGAAGTTCTTCCTAGGCATACAGTGTAGGAATTCGAATCAAACTACTTGTTCAACTATAAGGATGTTGCATGTATATACATATATATTTGAACTTTTTTTCACTTATTTTATTTTTGTTTTATTGATTATTTTTTTTGATTCAAAGTAACTGAGTGGCTGGCTTTTTAATGTTCCCTGATCTGCATGTGTTCATTATATTACTAAATACCTTGTGTTTAAACAAGCAAAATCCATACTAATAGGAGTGCAGGGTTTTTTTTATTTATTTTTAGTGACTTTTTAAGACATTTACTTGTAGCACATTCCAAGTGATATTTTTCACTGTTATACTTAATTCTCAGTAGAATGTGCTGGCATTGGCTTTAACATGCAGAGTCAAAATTTCTGACTTTATGACAAACTTCCAGTTCAACCTATCTCTTCCCTTAGCTTTGTTCTTATTCAACCTCCAAAGTATAATCTTACCTGAGGACCTTGGGGTCCGAGTCATTGTTCAGAATCTAAAACACAAGTCAGATCAATAAAGATAATGAATGCACTTTTGAACAAGATATGCCATTTTGAAAGATTTCGAGTCTCTTTGCAGGCTTCCCACACATTACTACAGTGCTATGTAGCTGTCTTATTACTGATTTGGTTCACTTCTTTATTATCACTTCAGTATCACCATCGCAACTGTAAAACATATTTAATACAACAACTTATCAGTTCTTAACTAAAGTTAAACCAGTCACAGAATCACAGAATCACAGGGGTTGGAAGGGACCTCTGGGAATCATCTATGCTAACACACTGCTAAGGCAGGTTCCCTACAGGAGGCTGCACAGGAAAGCATCCAGATGGGTCTTGCATATCTCCAGAGATATGCAAAAAATACAGTCTCTTTTCAGAGTTCTTCCATTTCTGCATTTAAGGTAGGGACAGTCATAATAGGGCACCTTGACTTTTGCTTCCCCTATGTCTTGAAGACAGAGAATATCCATAGTAAAGCTTGAAAACTTTTTCACACCTCCTTTGTTTATCTCACACATATTAAAAATGCCTTTTAGGATGTAATTTGAGGAGAGCCAGCTTCTCCACATGACTCTGGGGACTCTGAATAATGGGATTTCGATATAGGAGCTATGGAAATTGAAACTGGTTCAGTAAAATAGGATTATCAGTCATGACTGGTGTCTTAATTTCTGACAGAAGTTACTTTTCTCATAATGTCTAGCATGAAGCTATGTTTTGGCCTAAGAAGAGAAACAAAACTGATAACATCCTGGCAGTGTTGAACAGAGCTGAGGACATATTCAGTTCCGCATTCTTCTGCCAGTGAAACAGCTAGGGGGCATAAGGAGCTGGGAACTGGAAGGGGACAGGACCACAGCAGCTGACCCAAATTGACCAAAGAGCTATTCCATACCATATAACATCACATGATTTTTTTTTTTTGCTTCCTGTGTTTTTTTATGGAAGAGGTTAGCCAGGAGGAAGAGTCGCTGCTGGCTGTGAGCCCTTGCTCTGCGTATCCTCTTTGTGTATATATATACATATATATATGCACTGGTATTTCTTTTACTTGCTTTACTATCCTAGTAAATAGCATTTATCTCAACCCACAAGTTTTACTGCATTCTTCTCTAATTCTATCCCTCATCCCATTTCGGGAAGAGGGAGGGTGAGTGAATACCTGTGTGGGACTTAGCTATCTGCTGGGTCAAACCACGACAGCTGGAGAAAATTGCTACAGCGTTTTTAATAACACAATGAGCATATACACTATTTGTATACTCCTTAAAACAAAAACTTCTTTCTAATTCTTATTAACCTTTAGAAGAACACATGAAAAACAATCCTGGGAAAACATTATTGTCCCTCATTTGGTGCTAAAAATATTGATTACATTAACATAGTACATCTTTTAACCTTTAATGATAAATTGGTCAATTAATTAGAAATAAAGTTTAAAATCCTAAACTTCGTATCTGAATTTGAACTTCTGTTCTTCTAAATGCAATATATTAGATGGCTTACTCTGTAAACCAAACTATTTTACAGTAACTTGCATTGGAGCTGTGATATTCTCTGAGCAATTTGAAATGCTGAGGCAGCACATCTGATAAGGGACATATAAGTGAATATTCAGCCATGTAACATCACTACTTAAGTCTCTTCCTTTGAACATTACATCCTTATTTACAAGGAAATATCTGAAGCTTTTCCCAAAGATCTATTTTACTATCCTAAATTCCTTAATTCTGTCACCAGCAATCTGTAGTGCTGATATTGAGAAGAGGCAGGAAAAGTAAGAAAAAACACACTGAAGAAACTCTATGTTCATTCAAGTCATATTAAAGAACCCAAGTATGCTTTCATTTTACATGAAGACCTTTTTTTTTTTTCTGGCAAAACATTAAAAGTTGTGGAGATACTTTTTTGGCACCCTGATGTCTGGTGTAAAGACTACTATGTCTGACTTACCTACTAAAGTGTTCTCTTTTACTACAGTTTAGTTGAGTTCCTTGTATTTAATTTCTTTTCCTTTCTATTATTCATACTAGATAGAAAATTATTATTGTGTGTGTTTTAGACGCATGGAGCTTCCCAATGACATGGGAAGGCTAGAACCACGAAGGATTTAGGTACCTCAGTTTTGACATATCAATGTTCTGTTTCTTTAAAGTTATCTATAAATATAATCCATAGTCAATAGGGATCTCTATATATTGATTGGATAGGAAAAATGGTGGAAAATGTAGAAGTCGAAACACTAAAAGATGACAAATGCAAACTGGAAAATAGGGAATACTGAAGAAGGCTTTAGATAGATATATCTTTCATTCCTATTTTATCTAACATCTTGAAACTCTGATACACACAGAACAGCAGAGCTACCTGTTTCTAGAGTGTTTCTGCAGCAGTTATGTTTAAGATATTCTTTTTCCTTAAATTGAATTTGTTAAATTTTCTCACAAATAGGAGGTCTAAAATCCTACATCTTCCTTTGCGACTTATGAAAAGAGGTTGCGTAAACCTACTTTGTGATATGCATATGCTTTTACAGACTTCTTACTTTGAATCTCAAGGTCAGAAGAAACCTTTATGGAGTGATTTCTAGCAAGAGTTTGGAAATCCAATTGTTCTGAGACAATATGTAGGCAGAAAAAAAGTAATATGTAAATGATTTATTTGTCTATTAGTTTTTCCAAATCTAGTCTTATATTTTTATAATTGATGTAGTGACCTTTAAAAAAAATAGAAGTATTATCTCATGTCATAGAAATACAACAGTAGGTGTTACTGTTTCACTCTCTTCCAGTCAGACTTGAAGAAACTTTTAGGAGTGTTTCTTTGAAAATAAAAATGAACTCCTATTTTCTAAGTATGATTTACCATCTCTTCTCAGATAGAGCTAAAGAAGAGCTGTACTATTTCTATGTTTTTAATATCTTGACCTTATCAGATTAATGTCAGAATTATTGGCAAAAAGTTTTGACAGCATATTGAAGAAAAGACATCAGTACTCCAGGGGCAACATTGTGTATACGTGCTTTCTAGTACCATGTACAATCAAACGTGTGGAATGAATAGAAGCAAATGGATTTTTCCCCTAGTTATCCTAAGGAAACTGAATGAATCTGGCTTTTCACTTTTTAAACAGACTACTCTTAAGACCTTAAAAGACAAGAATGTAAGGAAAACTACATGAAAAGGAAACAAATGTTCTTTGTAATCTTTAAAAATGTGAAGAAAACAATTTAGACCATGAAATCTATCTGCATTTAGTTTTAAAACAATTTAGATTTAAAACTTCACACCTTTAAAAAAGAGAGAAAATTCTAACAATAACATATACTTTTTCTCATCCATTATAAAAAAGGAATGTTGATTATTTCTTTTTTTCTTTCAATAGCAGAAAAGCCTTAATTTCATCCACCCAGAAAGTGTTCCCAGACAGAAGTATTTGAAAGCAAGGGAACACCTGCTAGTCATGAAAGAATAAAACAGAGACTGCCAAAATCTGTAATTTTTCTTACTTGGTTCTTTGCAGTAAAATGCATCATGGATATTATCAGACCATTCACTGACATCAGTAAGAGGTACTTGAAGATCTGTCACACGCATATTCCCTAATCCTAAACCTACTATAGCTAAGAGAAAGATTCTCACTTCAGCGACAAACAAAATAAATTAATAGTCACCTCTTACATTTGTTTCTTCTTTTTTTCATTGCTTTCATTCACAATTGATTCCATTCAGTGTGACTTCATAAATATCATACTCTTTCCAACTAAAAATTTAAGTGAAAATCATGAGTTTCAATGACATCTGCTGATTTTGATGAAACAACAGACTTTGATTAATCTCCCTCTGTTTCACTTCTGCTGAAAATACTTTGTCCATGCTAGATTATGTTGACTGGTTAGGAATTAAGTTAAAACAATGCAAGTGTAATGTTTCTATATCCCTCTATATTTGGATAAATTAAACACAGAGAAAGTAGTTTTTTGGACATTCATATTTTTCTGGTTTATTACTCTTTTTATTTATAGTTACAAGCTATGTTACACACAGCTCAATTTCCAGCCTCTCTAACACTGCATATGGGACACAAACACATGATTTACTCATGTTTGGAGTTTTCAGCTGAATAGTTGTGACTACCCATGAACATTTCTGTACTCTAATGGCTACCATAAATCGGGAAATTAAATGTGTTATGGACCTTTTCATTCTTACTTTATACTTGCAAGGCTGAAGGTGCATATGTCCTTATCTTGAACTTCATGCAGTAGGAACATTTCACCAAGATTATTATTCTTTTTTAATCTTTTAATCTGGTGATACGCACTGTTGCAATTTGGAGAACAGTAAGTCATTCTACAAACTACATTAAAAAGAGGCTAATTAAGTGGTTATCCAGAAAGACAACTCTAACTGAACCTGAAAAATGTGGTCTTATTTATATTTAGAATGTCAAATTCCTTACCGTGAGACATCTTGTGAAGCAGCCTCTACTTTCATTGAAAAGGAATTAACATCCCCTAATGACAGCTGACTGTTCTAAATAGCTAAATATCCTAATCAAATTACCAGGAGATTACACTGAAAATCTGAAGACGAGGATTCCTATGTCTTGCCTTTAATATTTCCTCTCCAGCTATTCATTTTAAACATCATTCTGAAAATAAGATATGCTCTTTAGTTTTGTCCAGAAAAAAAACTCTTTAAAAAAAATGTATTTCCTCACCCAATATTCATACCTATACTGTGCTGCATGGGTATTTAACAAAACTGTAACATGACTGTATCTGGGGATGAGAAGAAGTTGTCATAGCCTTTTTTCTCCCAGTATTTTTGTTTCCTACTGCAAGGAATCTGGATAGATCAGTGAGGGATACATTTTCTATTACAAAGGTTTTGGTGCTGTAGATGTTGAGTCAAACAGAACTGTAGGACCAAAGTATGCTTGGAGCAGAGTTGCCCAGCTGCTTAGTTTAGACTGAGTCTCTGTGAGTTTGTCCAACAGGTACTTAAGTCAATAACATGTATTTATTTTGACTGTAGTAGGCTTATGGGACACAATTTAAATTCATATTAATCATAATATGACACACTACTAGTAAGTCCAAAGCAAGAATATTATTATATCTTATTCTGAAGCAACAACAATGCAGACATACACATGCATACACACATAACAAGATTTCTTCAAAGAGATAAGGCACAAATAAACTGAACAGGAAATAACTTGATCTGATTTGACATGAAAATTCCAGAAATATATAAATTTGAGATAATCCTGGTGAAACAAAATTCAGTTGAAGTTTAAAATGCCAGACATCACTAGGAAAGGGTAATGCGGTTTTCAAGGAAAATATGCTGAGGAAACACAATAGTTAACAAAGGCAGATTTTTGCCAGGAATCTGAGATTTTCTTTTGTTTGAAATTGTGTGATTAATTCCAGCCCTTTCAAATACAGAAAGATACAATCAAGAAGAAAACAGAAAATTTGGAAGATCTGACACAGTTATTTATAGGGTAATGAAGTTTTATTTCTCAGATTTTTCAAGAAAGACCTGATCTTCTGTGAATCTGTCTTTAAGCTGGGATAATGTCTTTATGGGTATTTTAGTAACATGAAAGATTTATGTATTTACTTATTTGCTCTGGTCAAAAATAATTCTTTTTATGTTGTCAATTTTCTTGGCCAGTTGAAGGCCTCTCTAGTGGAAGAGAAGAATCTTTCTGCAGATAGAGTATCACTATTTTTTGTCCATTAAGGTTTACAGTAATTATTTATTCACTGTAAATGTAGCATTATGCCCCCCACTTTTCTTTCACTGAGAGTATGCTGTTATGGAAGAAGATAAATCTGAATAATAGACACTGCTACATGTTCATGTGGTTTTTGGTCATGGTCATCTACCCTGCGCTCTTTTCCACAGATCTGTCTGAGTACCATATGGACTGCAGTAAGTGGCACGTGACACCCTGCATATTTCAGCAAGCCACCACTCAGCAGGAGTCACACTTGTGTGGTGCTTCAGAATCTTTGTTGACTGTATGATGGGCAAAGTTTTCTTAATCTTCACAAATGGATTATTATTCTAGACCACTATAACTTTTCTGTAAGTGTTGAGGATACTGTTGAGAAATAATATTCTTAACACTTAAAGGATTAACTTAATTTTTAT
This sequence comes from Penelope pileata, assembly GCA_013396635.1. Lineage (NCBI taxonomy): Eukaryota > Metazoa > Chordata > Aves > Galliformes > Cracidae > Penelope > Penelope pileata. The sequence continues at coordinate 34,952 of WBMW01000414.1, read as the reverse complement.
AACAAATAGGTTGACTTCAGAATTCCAAAAGACGTTAACCCAGCATGAGGATTGCACACACACGGAAGTAATCTCTTTGTTGAAGAATCTGGTTGTTCTTGTGCCTATAAAAGAGAGCCTTAGCCTCCTACCATCCATACTTTGTCTCCTGTAGGTTGTGACTAGGTCATACTGCCGTTTCCTAATGCTCCTTCTGTGGGAGTTTTGACACTGAGAAGCGATATGTGGGAGACAATCTTGTCAGAAAGACACTCTGTGATAGTCTTTATTTGAAACCAACTTGTCATGTGTGTTTGCTATACACCTATGTTGTTTTGAAGAGGCAATCAAGCGATCTTTGTTATCTGTCTGCTATTACGCTCCTATTTCAAGATTGTGCTTCTTTAGATAAAGATGCAGTAAAGCTAAGAAGAATACATCTGTGCTGAACTCATTTCTGGCTTCTGAGAAGAGTTTGCAGAATGAATGAAGGCGATCAATTTCTTAGATCTGATACACTGTTTCTTAGTTTATCAGCTCTGCTCATAATCTGAATGATATAAAAATCACATAGATTCTTCTCTCTTGTGATAACCAAATCTATCTTGTTCCACTTCCTGAAGTGTACATGTATCTTGATAAATTTACTATTCACAGACCACTTTTTTTTTTTGTTGTTAGCTGTGCAGAACTGGTTATTTCTGCAAAAACATGAACTGAATCATCAAGAATTATGACACCAATTAGTGTTTTTTTCAGAATATTCGTCAATTTTTTTTCTGGTCAGAATGCTTTATGGTAGGAACATAAACACTGCTCGAAATGAGCTACCTGCTGGACTTGGGCAAGGACATGCAAGAGCATGTACAGGTTTGTCAAGTAGTTGCTTCCTACAAAAGAGTTTTCTATCTGTCTTGGACAAAAATAGTGTAGAATCATAGAATCAAACAATCATTACGGTTGGAGAAGACCTCTAAGATCATCTAGCCCAACTGTCAACACATCACCACCTTGCCCACTAAACCATGTCCTTAATGGTGTCCCTAGTATCTCTAACTGGGTTCATGACATTTCTCAGAAACGTATCAACCCAGAAGCAAAGCATATTCATCACTGGTTTTAAGTATAAAGTGGAGTCTTGTTGCCGTAAAGCCTTGTCACTTATTAGGGTCATCTTTTGTCAGTCGTGATGACATCAGAGATTTTTCACAGTATCAGTGTCTAGTGTTTGAGATATATATATGTACATATATACATTTGAATCCAATCACAGTTGTATGTACTGAGGCAGCAGCAGTAGTAGGTTGTGGAGTCTGATGAAGCAGGTAATGATCAGAGCATATTTTTCTTCTCTGTTCTCTAGGTAGGTGTGAGTCATGACACAAACCGGCATAAACTCTTTTCCCATGAGAATCGATTGCTGTGCCTTCTATGATCGGGTGGTATAAATAAGTCAATACTGTAGTGCCAATTTACATAAATTTCTAACAGAATTTGGCTACATGACAGCACATAAGGATATGATAACATTCTGTAAGTATTTGAAGGCCATTAACACCAAACGGGGATAAATGATTTAGGGTGGCATAAAGAGACATAATTAGGAGCATTGGGAGGAAATTAAGGGAGGAAAAAATTAGGCTGAGTATCAGAAACAATTTTCTGACACTGAGATGTATTAGATTATGGAAAATAAGTCTCCCAATGGACATTCCATTGCTCAAGATGTTTAGATTGGGCAAAGTACTAATACATATACAACAGGGACTAATCTTATTATGTTTGGTGCATAGACTAGAAATCAGAAACCTTTCATGAGACAAAAAGAGTTCTGATTTTAAGAAAAACAAATAAGTTCTTTTTTTTACATTCACGTAATGCACACATTTACATTTTATATATATGCACTTATATGTATACACATAAATCATATGTATATACACATTATATGTCCTTTTTTCTGATTTTTTTTAATATAAAATCTAATTTCCTTGAAAAATGTATAACTTTCATTTACTGATAATGGAAAATTTCTTCTACTCAGAGAGCTATTAAATGCAAATTGCTACAATGGTTAGCATCTAAGTATAATCTTTTGAACTCAGGTTAACACTTTTTGTTAATAACAGGAAAAAATCTACTTAATTTATTTTATTAGAGAGAAGTTTCATCCTTCTTTCTGTTAAAGAACTGTAATGCTTAGTGTATCCCTATGAGTATTTTTGCAGATATTGACTTTGGCATATTTCTTACTCTGTAAATAGCTGGAAAAGTTCTGAAATTGCCATTTTGTTGGTCTTTAGAAGACCTGGAAGAAACGCTTCCAAACTAAATGTTTGCAAGAACTTCTAGTAATTCAGAAGTTGTTAATAGCTTTGTCTTTTTGTTGTATGTTTCCATTTCTATTTCCTTGTCAAATTTTAAGTTATACAAATTCAAATGTGTCCTATAGTCATAATAATTTTTTGTAATCGATTTTGTATCATTCTTTCAGACTGAAAGTAGACCTGCAGCTGACATGCCAATTTGAGTAAATATATAGAGAACATTTATCTACATCTATACTGTCTACTACTGACGTAATTTTTTTGGAAAAACCTTTTGATCTCTAGGCTCTGGAAAAAATATCCGGGGAAAACAGCACCATCTCCAGATGACCTTTCTCTGTGACCACTCTGAACAGCGCTTGCAGAATCACGGAGTCTTACTCGGGAAGTATTGTTTCACTATGTGTTATAGGGGACTTGCATTCCCCAAGCAAGCACCTTTCAGAATAAAAAATGCATTGCTGTTTTAAATTACAGGAAAGTAAGCAGCCTCAATATGTTGTTCACTTCAGTACAGGCAATTCCATAGCATAATATAAGATCAATCCTCACATTATCACAATCGTAACTTCACCAAAATCCACCATTGATGAAGTTGAAAGTATCAACACAACTATAGGAAATATGCAGCTGAAAACTCCCATAGACACCAATCAAAATTCTTGAGATTCTGAGGGAAAAACTATCTAACTTCCAAAGGAAATTTAATTGATGTTTAATTCAACTGAATTTTGATAACAATGTGTAGAGTTTAGATCTTTGTATTTTTTGCCTTAGCAATTTTTGAAATCTTTGAGTTACCATAGCTAAGCAGTAGCAATAAAAAAAAAAAAAAAAAGTCAATAAAAGATAAATAAATATACTGAGAAAAGAGAGGATCACACCTATATATTTTATTATTTTGACACCAACGGGGTAGAAAGCTCTGTGTTATCTTATAGTATAATTACTTTCCTAGGCTGAAATTTTACTTACTTTCAGATGGCACCTAATATGCAGTTCATGAAAAGTATTAACATTAATAGGAACCCAGCTAACACGTGACTTTTACTGGTGTGTCTCATCATAAATCATTGAGACTTAGATGTTAAAGTTTGCTCTAGATTTCATGATGTCAGAGACAAATGTATTATATTATTCCCTTTATGTTAGTGCTTAATATCTGCCAACAAATTAAGTGCATTATAAGTATCTATTGAATAAAAGTGTTGTACACTTGCCGTTTTACCTGTCTGTGCAATCCCTGTGCTAAAATGTTTTCACTGAACAGGGGTGGGATTAAGCGACCCAAAAAAGAAGCAGAACTACTTCCTGTCTGTAATTCCCTACACTGGCAGTTTTATGTTAAAAAGACCACATTCCCTTGAAAATATCTCAATATCTACCATGCAAGATACATTTTCATGTTGTTTATAGGGATACAGTATTCCTCAAACTTGGTGACCTGAGTATGGCATTTCTCTTTCTTCTTTTGAGGGTATTACCTTAGGAATGTTGCTTTTAAATAGAGTAAGATGTTTTCCTCTTGATGATTGTTATCTATCACTTAGAAGCCATAGAGCTAGCTACAGGCTCTCTTAGAACCTAAACTGGTGGAGCAAGTAAGCTACTTTGCAGCCATTCATCACATTGAATAACCTTCATGTTATTATACAGAGTCATTGCAGGTGTTGGAGAGTTTTAGCCTAGTCTAAAATAAAGATAACTAGATAAGTTGTCTGATTGCTGCTTCAGAATGACTTTATTTACTTGGATTAGCGAAGCTGAGTTAGAAAAGCATATTTATAATTTTTTTTGTGGGCTGGAGACATATTTTTTCTCTGTTATCCTGAGTTCCTGAGCGGAGCCATCTTCAAAGATTTAAGGAGTCAGAAAAAACATTTGAATGCTCAAAGAACAAAACCTTTTCAAAAAGACAGTGATAAAACCCTGTAGCTGCTGCAGTGCCAAGTATTGTTAATCTAATGATCCCAAAGAGGTCAGCTCTTGAGAAGCCTCAGCCTATCACACAGTTTTTTAGGAACACCTGGTGACCGACATTTTGGCAGAACTTGAGCTGTGGTTCAGTGACAGCAGAAGGTTTGTGTTAATAATCAAATTACAATGACATTGCTGAATTTTGCTTTCTTTTTTGGTTTCAAAGTTCTTAAGAAGAGTTTATGAAGACATAAAAATTTTAGAGATGTCCTAATCAGTTGGACTTAAAAAACCATATATATATAATATTTCATAATGTTAATTCTTAAAATATCTACGTGCTACAAAGATTTGGCATTTTTGTGTTGAAGCAAAAAGCTGCTGCATAAAGCTACTCTGACTTTTCAAACATAGCACAACACACCATAACTAAGGAATTCATACATAGTTTGCCATGGGTAACTCTAGTTATATTACTTAATCTATTTCACTTCTACTACAGCAGTACCTGGATGCTTCTTGATGTGCATTCTTGAGCTGTAATACAATACGCTGCAGAACTTATCACATCAGGCAAAATTGCTATCCAGCATTTTGCCTTTTGTTTCTCTTTTCTATACAGATTTATTCATTTTTTAAATTTTTTTAACCTTTGACATTTGACCTTAAAGGCTTGATCTGCTGTGACGGACTGTCATCATCCTGAATTTCTAGACAATCCATAAGAATAACTTTAAGAAACATGACTTTCCAAGATCCTGGCACTCAAAGTGCCATAAACTCTGTATTACCACACTCACAAAATTTGGCATCATTCCAATGTATTATAGAATTCAATACTTCAAAGAGGGGAATAACCATTCTGCAGCAGCACGACACCTGCCACTTTGCCTGTTGGGAAATTCCTGTACATTTTTTTTCTTTTACATATGGCTTTGCTGTTGACAAGTTAGTGACAGTTACAAATGCTGTAGCAACTCACTGCTTTCTCCTTGGGGAAGGCAAGAAACTTCTATTTGAAGAGGAGACACTCCTGAAATAAGGTATTGGCCTACGTCTTCCTGCAAAATTTCTACTTTTTGACCTTTCAACTTATTGCCTTTACTGCAGAGACCTAGCTTTTTAAAACTTTCTTCTTTTATGTATTCCCTAATTTTTCTTCTTTTTGGAGTTGTCTGTGACTTATAGTATGAATTATTTAAGTTGAAATGTTCTTCTTATGGAGTCTGATGGATTTAGTACTTTCTACAACTCATCACAGAGTGATAATACCTTGTTTCCAAAGATTTTTCTTCAAAGAGAAAAGGAGATACTGTAATTCAAAAAACAAAACACACAAGAAAGTCCAAAGGAGGAACACAAACACAAGAGAACTGGAGAGCCTATGAAGAGACACTGAAGGAGTTACACACAGTAAAAGCTAGATTCTTCAGTGATCAAGTTCATCTCACTTCTGTTTGAAACTGAAACTCAACAGATGGAAGTCCAAAAATGGGTCAGTTCCTCAGTTGTGAAAGTTGTAAACAAAGTAATAATTTGACTCATTTATTCATTAGATACATAGAAAATATCTAGTCTTTATTTTTTACTTAATTTTTAAAGGATTATATGGCATTTTTTTAGCTTCCTTCTCACTGTTCCGTGTTTTCATTATGTTTGTCAGCATGTGAATGAAACTGACAGAAAACAAAGGAAAATGAACACTTAAAATTGAAGAAGGCCTCAGTTTCCAAAGTGTAACTCTTAATTTTCTATAGGAAAAAAAAAATATTTCTAGTTCTACTGTGCCCAATCATTCCATATATTAATCAATAGAGGACAATAATAATTGATGAGGAAAAAAAAGGACACAGTGATATAGTGACAGCTGAGATGCAAAGTATTTAAGGCAAAGCTTTGATTTCATGGAAACTTGAACACAAAACTACCTTCCAAGGAGATAATACTTCTCATTTATGCTTCATTTACTCTGAAGAAAATATATATGAATATGCATTTCTTGTATATTCTGTATATATTCTAATTTTTTCACTGGAACATACACAATATCAAGCCACTGTGTTAGTTTAATACTTAATCAAAATTCTTTTCAATAAAGCTATCAAAGTTTGATATTAAGAGCATTCAAAAGGATTTATATGTGTATCCTTAATTTTTAATATAACCAAATTTTTAAATTGAATGCTATGAAAAGCCTTAAGAGGACTAAAGAGCGCTTTTAGATCTGAAATATATACATGAATTTTCATGCCTACTATTGGGCCTACAACAGGAATATTCTGATTTTTCCTGTAGGACAATAACTATGAGGTCTTGTCAGCCTCTTGATCTGCAGCGATCTTTGATGCTCTTTAGAGGGTACATGTTCCTTTGAGTGAATAAAAGTGCAGTCCTACTTACTTCTTCGTACAGTGAGGAAATATGGTAAAAATCCCAGCAGTTTCTAGAATAAGTCAGCTGTTTGTCAATTTAAAATATATATATTAGAAGTATTGATTCATCTTTCTATTTCATTTGAATGGGATTTATCTATCAAATTATAATAATTTGTCTTTACACACAATAATAGGAATGAGGACAACAATAATACTGTGGAAATTCCAAGTGTATTAGAAATAAATAAATAAATAATGTTTGACTTTTTTTTTGATCTAGATGTTTACTAGGCTTGTATAAATTAAGGAATTTTTTCATTTTACAGCAGTGAAATCATATTTATGCATTTAATTCACAATAAAGAGAAGATGTATTAGGGACCTTAAATTTCCTTAGTTCTATTGCACTACAGAAGAATTATACAAGTGTCTTCATTTTTTACAAACTATTAATCTATTTTAATTAATCTCCCATTTCTAGTAAATCTGAATTCATTAGCTTTCACCGTTTACTCAATTTTCTTTCGTAATTACTGACAGTAGAGTGTAGCAGTCATAGGATCACAGGCTTTGCTGACTGTGGATTGTAAAGGGATACTTCTCCACACTGATGACTCCAGTAAGACTACTTACGTAATTAGAATTTGTGCTCCACCATCACTGATTTATGAAACTAATGGAAAAGCATTGGTATGCATGTGTACACATCTGTTTTACCTCTACAGTATTATTTGTTTGTTTGTTTTGGTACTGTCTAGCAAACAGTATTCATTGTAGCAGAGGTTTCTATTATGTCAGATTCTGCATAAGGACAGAGGGATAGTCTCACAGATAAGGGAGATCAGAATGGAAAAGGAAGGGAATATTAGAAAGCAGAGTGGCTTTGGTTAGCATGAAACATAGTGTCCTCTGTGCAGCAGCTCAATTTTTTTCAAAGCATCACAGCAACACATTTTAAAGGTGGGATTTTAAGGGGGATGAAGTAGCCTTTTCAGAGTATTTGCAGCATAAGAGATAGCAAAAGATATTTTCTGTTAGAAATGTACTCTTCAAATCTAGAAATAGCCTGGATGATCCAGTAAATCTTCTATCTTTAACTTTCTTTTAATCTTTTGTATTGTTATTGTGTTAAATAGTTTTCTAAGGGAATACTGATCAGAATACTTGCACAATTTAATTAACAATAAGATTGCCACAACTAATATATTTTAATCAATTAATTAAATCTGCCATCTATTTTGAAATGTAGAAAGATTTCCTTTCTTAGATTTTTTCTAACTACTAGCAGAAACCATGTAAAATTTCTCCCCAGAAAAGATGAAGAGCAAAACATGAGCCAGAATATGTAGTCAGCCCCTGTGGATCGCGGATACACATCTTTATTGATACGTTTATATACTGAGAATTTAATTGCCAGCCTTAATTCATTTAGAAGGGAAAACAAAGTGAAACCAGTAGTTTCTTGTAGATGAGGTCTGTTGTTTCAAGAACGCTCTTGCACTATGGATGAAGCTGTGCATTTTCTTAGTGAAGGATAAGAAATCTAAAACAGACATACAACAACATTCTTCTGTCTTTTATCAAGGTGGGTGTCCATGGCTCTTTGAACCTTGAGTTTTTAGGAATAACAATCTGTCATGCATTTGTAATGTATAGCTTTTTGTGAGATTTCAGTTCTGATTGTTGTAAGATTATCAAGAAAAAGAGCAGTAAAAAAATCAGTTTAAAAAGAAAACAAAGTTGTAACGTTAGAATACCTGACATTTATTATTTCCCTTGTAAGCGAAGACACAGAATCTTGTTTCTTGCTGTGTGGAAACACAGATATTAACCTGTGGGGTCTTTAAATTGCTGATGGAGCAGATGTATTGTCTCCTCTCAGCAGTAAGTCAGCACACATAAGTAGGATTTCATTAACAGTTGATAACAATTTTACATTTTTTATCTGCTTTGGGTTCTGAATCTCCGTGAATGAAAATGGGTCATCTAGTTGTGATACAATTAGAAACATGCAGACCTCTATCTCAATCTTAGCTCTTGTTTTAAACGGGAAGCAAATGTAAGTTAAACTTGCCTTGGAAGCTGTTAGCTATTTTGAAAGAATGTATTTCAATTTTTAGAATAGAAGCTCTATTTCAAAACAGAGGTAGAAATCCCATGAAAAATTATGATTGTTAGGGACATGAATCTACCAAGTTTGAAAACACAGAAATAGTTGATGTGTATCCAAAACAGATCAGAATGCTTCCTCCCTTTAGATTTCTTAATAACTAGCATGAAAATAGATTTTATTTCCCATTTGCACTCTTGGATAAAGATTACTAGGTAAGCTAGATAAAGCACTTCTCTCTTCAGGAATCTATTTCCAATAATAACTAATTTAAGCAAAAATAAACTATGGTCCAATGACACTCAAAATAAGAAGAAATGCAATTGTTAGCAACTGAGAAAAGCTTTTTCCTTCAGTTAACCAATTGTCCTGGTTTGACCTAGCAGACAGCTAAGTCCCCCCACAGTTGTTCGCTCACCCTCCCCCCTCCCAAGTGGGATGGGGGAGAGAATTAAGGAATAAATACGGTAGAACTCGTGGGTTGAGATAAAAGCTATTTACTAAGACAGCAGAGAGAATAAAAGAAATACCAGTACCTATATATATNTAAAAAAAAAAGCAAAAGGAGAAATTAGAACTTCTTATCAAAAGTCACTGCATAACATTTTTTCATATTAGGTATACTATATGTGAAGAGTAATAGATAGCATACTTATCTGAAAATATTTCAAAAACTTTGTGAAATGACACATTGTCTTAGTTTCTAACTGAAACTTTCTCTCAGTGTCTGCTACAAAGCTGTGTTTTGGTTCTAGAAAGAAAACATGGCTGATAACACCCGGCAGCGCTGAACAGAACCAAGGACACTTGTATGTCTCTGCCAGGAGAGTGAAGAGGCTGGGGGGGCTGACGGGAGCTGGGAGGGGACAAGAATGGGGCAGCTGACCCAAACTGACCAAAGGGATATTCCATGCCATATGACATCATGTAACATAAGGAAGGGAAGTGAGCGGGGAGGGCCCGTTTGCTTGGGGATTGGCTGAGCATCGGTCGCGGTCGGTGAGCGATTGCTTTGTACAATCACTTCTTTTGTATATAATTATCATTACTGTTATTTTACTCTATTTTCCTCTTTCTGCTAGTAAATAGTTTTTATCTCAACCCCCAAGTTCTACTTTATTTCTCGATTCTCTCCCCCATCCCAGCTGGGAGGAGGGGGGGGGTGAGCGAAAGGCTATGTGGGGTTTCCAGGCCTGCCTGCTGAAACCAGAACATTTTTTCATATTAGGTATATTATATGTGAAGAGTAATAGATAGCATACTTACCTGAAAATATTTCAAAATCTTTGTGAAATGACGCATCCTGTTGACAAGTTACTCTATTCCATGACAATTTTCCAAACATCAGTGATTATTCACAGACAAGACTTGTATTACTTGCCTGACTATTAGTTTATTATTGTAGTTATTCAACTAACAGTCTGCATTGCCTCCTTAAAAGCTAATAATTCAGAGAGTTAGATTTGTTTTTATCATTGCAAAAATAATTCAACATTTTTTGCAGAAACAAATATTTACAAAGAAAAGGTTTTAGTTTTGAACCAAAATTGTATTACATTTTCTCTTAAAACAACAGAACAGGGTGTGGCAAATCCCATTGTACTAACAATTTTAGTATTCAATTTGTATACGTATTTTTTTCCCCTCAACTTGTTGTTATTTTCCTCACAAAGAACTTGAAACAAAACTGTTTTGCAAGATTGACTCTGGCCTTGGAATTTCTGATTTAGCTGGCTGGGAAATATCTGTCTTTTTCATACTAATAAGGTCTGGCTTTTTTTCTCACTATAGACTATATACACATACGTGAGTTAATCAAGTTTCCAGTCAAAAGCTCATTAGAAAGCTGCTGTTCTTCTACCAAGAACTACAGAAATTTATGGGAATTATTATTATTATACATTATGGGTAAAATGTTATGGTTGTGATATACTAATTCATAAACAACAAAATACTATAAAGTTAACGTGCCTATCATTAATGTACCTGAGTTGAAAGCTCCAGAATACATTCAACGCAAAGACTGTCTGAAATGATTTCTCTCACACTTGTACACACTGAAAGCTACTTATGATGATAATAACAGTCATTGTCTAACTGCTTAAACTTAGAACGTTCCTGACATTTATTAACTTTTGGTAGAAAAAAGCTACAAAAGAATCTTTTAGGCTAAGAAAATATCATGCTTTTAAAGCAAAATAAAGTTTCTGATCTTGTAGTCCAAAACACTCAAATGTAGAGTCATGTTTTCTAAATTGTTGACTGGCTTTCCAGATGGCTGGAATGGATGCATAGTAGATACGGTGAGTAGTTAAATTATTTACACACTGGTTATTTTTCAAGGCCTACCGGCAATGAAACAAAATTAATTTTTTGTGTCCTGTAGACATATCAAGAAATCATTGCACCAAAAAAGACATAGCTTTTCAGTGTGCATTAGCAAATGAATCAACAATATATTTTCAAATAAACTTTCAATCCACTTGTCATCATTTTGTTTCATTATAGGAAATTGATACCATTCAACAGTTGTCCCTTACAATATTGAGTTACAAATTCAAATAACACTGAGAAAAACATTTGTTTATTTATTTTACACTTTATCAAATACTATCAATGTAATTCAAGACACGTTTTTCTTTTTGAGTAGAAATGTCAGAGGACATTTTAAGTCATGTTTTATAGAGGCTATAAGATTTGTCATCTGAAGACTAATACTTTTTAAAAGTTTTGGTGCCATTCTAGAAGTTGTATTGTTTCAGATGAATATTACTATTTGGAAACAAACATATTAGAGTATGGAAAAAAGAAGACAAAAAAATGTATTATTTACCTATTATAGTATGCTGTAACAGAAAAAACAGCAAAATTTAGTGCTATCAATTTTGTGATATCATATTTGTGGCTTATGGAAGAAGCATTGTATACAAGAATGAAATGTGTCATTTCTTTTTCCGCTAGATTACTACGTTGGGTAGAAACCTATTTCTTGCTTTCACTATTCATACACCAATGCTTTTCTTTTTCATCAGACTACTAAAGGTGGTTTCCATATATATTGTTAGAACAATGAATGAGAAAGTGCTTGCTTACAACACTATAGATTTATCATTTTTCAGAAAAATATCACGTCACTTGTACTTATGCACTTCAAAGTAGAACAAGACTCCTAATATTTTGCAAGAAAGAAAAATGAAAAAATATATATGCTTTTCTTCATCTCCAGTATGTGATTAGGAAATCCTTCTTCAAGAAGTCTATTCTCATTTTTGCTGTCTTCCTAATAAGTAGGATGAAAATATGTCTTCATTTGTTTCTCTTCTGTTGAATAACACCAGGAAAAAAAAACAAAGTGAGGATTCAATTAAAGTAATCCCAGAAGTAAAATCTTCAGATCAGGCTTTAATTTCATAAAATCTGGGATAATTTAAGAAATCTTTGATATAAGCTTTCCTTAATATATAGTCCTTTCAAGATTTTTTTTTTCCTTTTTCGGAAGAGAGGGGAGAAGAAATGTTGGAATTATTGTATCACTGTAAAAAACTTAAAAAATGCATATTGCATACTGTGTATATAATATTTTCTCTACCAAATACAGATTAGAAGCAGACTCTTTGTAGTACATCTAATAAGCCCCCAAACAGCATCAAAACTGACATGCCTTAGAGCCATTAAGTGTAATTGGTTAATAGTGTGTTTTTTCTTGTGCTATTGAATCACTCTCAGGGATAATTCCAATAAGTTTTGAATCTCCAGAAGATTTCCTCTGCAGTGGTAAATTATTATTATTTTTTAGAAAGCTTGCTAATTACTTTTATTTAAATTCATTTCTAAAGTAATCAGTCTGTCCTGAGGTCTCACTGCACTATCAAGAAGTGACAAATTTGAGGTTCTCTGATGCCTTGAATTCCCCCTTTGAGCCAAGAAAGTTGATGAGTAAGGGAAATGAAGCCACAAAATCCAGTGTTCATGTAAAACGCAGCATTAAAAATATATGTGGTGTATACAAAGAAGATCTCAGCCACTATCCTTTGGGAGCTGGAATTCATGACTCTTCAGATAATGATTTATTTTATCTACAGATTTGCACATGCAACTTAAAATGTATTCTCCCCAGCACTTTATCCAAAAATTGCAAAAATGAATTGATCAACTAAGGAACTTGGAAATTTCTTAATTTATGTTTACTGGACAATGGACGTACAAACAAAAACATAACGAAAGTAGAAAATAACTAATAGAATATAAATAGAAAAAGGAGAGGGGAGAGGGGAGGAGAGGAGGGAGGGGAAGGGAGGGGAGGATAGATCTATGCCTTCTGGAGAAATTTTCAAAAGTGTATGTTTTCAGAATCAATATACATTTAGTTTCAGGGTAATTATTAGTAAGCTAAAGGAAAAGATATTTATAAAATAATTTAGGAAAAAGACATGTCTTTAGCATCATTAAATTAAGATTCAGTATTACCATTCTCCGCTAATTAGCTCACTTGTTGTCTTTGAATTGTTTTATAGGAAATGTTTGACTTTAATTAAGACATGAGGTATTGCTGCAGATTTCAGCTGTGGATAAACAGTAAAATTTTTAGCAAGTGAACTATGCTTTCCAGTTTGATTTGATGATCTCTTCACATGTTAAAATTATTTTCCTTTCTTTTCATAAAGGTTAAAAAAGTCCATCCTGGAATTTTAGATATTAGGTTTATTTAAAGTGAAGTGATAATGAACTTACTGGCTTTTATTCAGTTCCCTGTTGACAAGAATCCAACTTGTCCATCTTGTCTGTCTCTCTAGGTATTTTGAACAGTGTGATAAATTACTGGAATATCACTTGACCTTAATGGAGTTGTAGAGGGTTTTATATTTTTGCTTGTTTGGGAGCAGGAGAGGATGATGGATTGACGTATAATGATCAGCTGAAGAAACATAAACCAAAAATATAGAATAGAATTTTTCATTTTCTTGAATAAAACAAGCAATCAAGCAATTAATATGGACAAGAAATGCTTTAAAAATGAATTAAAGCCTTTACAATTTGAAAGAATTAAAAATGCTACGTGATCTGGAAAATAAGGCTTGTGATATCAGGATTGGAGTAAGATTTTAAAGGGATTTTAATTTGTTCTTTAGCAAGGTAAAATGTGTGATTATTAGAAACTATGAGAAAGTGTCAAAATGTCCAATGGAACATGAAAAAGTACACAACTTTAATTTCTCTGAGTTTATACTAGATGTATAAAATACCTGAGAAGAATGATTTGGGAATCCTTTTATTATTTATCACGTAGAGAAGAATTAAGTTGGCAAAAAAATGCAACATATAAAGCAGCATGCAGTTCACAACTTCTAGAAACCTACTTCTGTAATGGTGCTTATAGAATCATAGAATTGTTTGAGTTGGAAGGTGTCGTGGTTTGACTCAGCAGATAGCTAAGTTCCACACAGTTAGTCACTCACACTCCCCCCTCCCCAAATGGGACGGGGGAGAGGAGTAGAGAGATATGCAGTAAAATGCGTGGGTTGAGATAAATGCTATTTACTAAAATAGTAAAGAGAACAACAGAAATAACAGTACATATATATATATACACAAAGAGGATACGCAGAGCAAGGGCTCACAGCCAGCAGCAACCCTTCCTCCTGACTAGCCCCTTCCGTAACTAAAAGCACCTGAAAATCCAACAAATCAATCACATGATGTTATATGGTATGGAATAGCTCTTTGGTCAATTTGGGTCAGCTGCCCTGGTCCTGTCCCCTCCCAGTTCCCAGCTCCTTATGCACCCCTTAACTATTTCACTGGCAGAGGAATGTAGAAGTGAGTTATGTCCTCGGCTCCGTTCAACACTGCCAGGTTGTTATCAGTTTTTGTTTATCCTCTGAGGCCACAACATAGCTTCATACTAGACACTATGAGAAGCGTAACTTCTGTTAGAAACTAAGACAGGAGGGACCTTTAAATATCATCTCGTCCAACTCTCCTGTAATGAACAGGGACATCTACAGCTAGATCAGGTTGCTCAGAACTCCCTCCAGCCTGACCTTGAGTATCTCCAGGGATGGGGCATCCACCACCTCCCTGGGCAGTGTTTCAATGCTTCACTACACTTACCGTAAAAAAGACCTTTCCTTATATTTAGTCTAAATCTCCCCTGTTTTATTTTGAAAATCTCCTGTTTTATTTCTCTAGTTGCCCAGACCTTTAATGGTCCCTTCCAACTCTAAGGATTCTATGATTCTATGAAAGCATTTTCCCTTGTCCCATTACCACATATACTGATGAAGAGTGTCATCTTCTCTCTCATAGCCTCTCTTCAGATACTGAAACACTGCTCTCAGGTCTCCCCAGAGCCTTCTCTTCTCCAGGCCGAACAGCCCCAGCTCTCATTGAGACTGAGTGTGTGTGGCAGGTGTGAGGCAGAGCTAGCACCGCACCATGCCCTCCCCTCCACAGCATTCCATTGTCACCTATGCAGTTCATACTCGAGCTACAAGAAATCGACTCATGAAAAATATCACTAAAAATCACATAATAATGTTAAAAGTTTATGATTTTCTGGGGTTGCATTTCTAACTGTCCAGAGCCACATGTGGACGCACTTGCTTTATTGATTTCGTCTGTGTCATATGTACGCTGGATGCTGTTTCATAGCAGAAGACTGCCATAAAATGATGTCTCCAGTTATAATTACTCTGCTCTGTCTAAAACAGTTCATTAAACATGTAAGTTTTTCCTCAGCCTGATAAGTGCTGTGGTTCACTAGTTCTGATTTTTTGGGGGAGGCTGTACCTTTGTACTTAGAAATATCTAGTTGGATTGACAAACTGTGTTTAAAATTTTTAACCTTTTTTTTTTTTTTCTTTTTTCCTTAAAGTTTAGTCCAAAGTTAACATGGATTTTTGCAGAAATTAAGAGGATCTTGATTTCATAAATTTGGTCTGTGATCCTCTAAACACTTTAAAATGAAATGAGCTTGCAATAGTGAGCTCATAAATCAAGTGAAGCAAGGAGTTAAATACTCAGGATTTGATCCTGACAGGCCATTTTGTGTATTATCATACCATGATAAACCAAATCATACCAATACCAATCATATCATGATTACCTTTAGAGAACAAGCTTTCCAGAGTGACTCTTAAAGAATTAGTTATTCCAATAATCTGTATCTAAATCAGATCTGCTGCTGATTTGTTCCTAGATTTGTGTAGGCATACTAAAAGTAATAGAAGGAACTAAAGAATCTTAGGACTCTTGAGATAGGAAAGGGAAAATGGCAAGGAAGAGGGAAAGGGAAAGAGGAATGGCAAGAGTGTAATCTGAAGAAGTCACACTTGAAGTGATTGAAATAAGCATTGAAAATGTAAAAGTGTATGTTTTTCTTTACTATTTTTATCTGTGGTAGATTCAGTGATAACAAATGCAAGACAGATGTACTTTCTTATGTTGCTGGAATGCCAGTGCACAAACTTCTTGTCCTCTTCTCCTTCAAGCGTTGTTCTCAATCTTCCAGAAGTCCAAAGATGCTGTGTCATTCTCTTAAGCAGAGAAAGAAGCAGAAGACTTCTGAGGGTAGCTTGCAAATTCCCAAGGAATTGTTCAGCATCATGATATTATCAAGGGATTAGTGTAAGTCAAATTTGGCAGGCAATCAGATACTTTTTGCTTTGAGAGCAGTTTTATCCTAGGCTTAGGAAATCACAAATGTCAGAAGTGTGTTACAGTGTAGCTTTCCTGCCTCTCTGAACTATGTCCTGAGTTAACATGCATGACACATCTGGTAACTTTAAAAAGCAGAAGTAAAAAGGCAATTCTATTTAGCAAAAAGTGTGAGAAAGAAATTCAGAAGCACCATTCCTCTTTTCACAGACAGAAAATTACTAGAGCACAGTTGGTATTTTTCATTATTAAGAACATGCAGCAGCTTAGTTTCACCAAGACTAATTGATTTTCACAGCTGGTGTATGAAAGGCTAAAGATATGAAATTTGAAATAGACCCTTGTCTAGCCCCTGAAGCTTCTAGTATCTGTGGAGACAATAAAAACTTCTTTGCAACTGGAGGTACTAATGCATCCAAGAATAACTTCAGGTCACTGGAATGTTTAAGACATTTATTGATCTGTCTACGTTGATGGTAATGAACAAGGACCCGTATACTTTCCCTAGGGAACATAAATTTTCTTATCTCACATATTTAATAAAAGGATGAACAGAGTTTTGTTACAGTTTTGTTATGTGTGATATAATTGTCTAGAGTGTAACATCTTACAGAAGAATCATATTTTATTATTCATTACAGGTAAAAAATAGATCACATTAATGAGAAGTTTGCTATAGCCGACCCATCATCAAGGGAAGGGTTTGTCTGGAAAAGAAAAGACCTTTCAACTGTGGAAGGGATTAATCAAGTACTGCTGTAAAAGTCATTCTTTCACAGCTTTTAATCTTGTTCAGTATATCAGATTTCTTCATGTGTGGTCAATCTTCCTTACCACCGACAAACAAATACATGCATTGAAACTGTTCGGGTTTAAGCATGTACCTCAATATATTACTGAATGCTAAGGAATTTTCTTGATTGCCGTTAATTTCTTAAAATCATTTCTCTTTTGGTTCATTATGAAAGAAGAAACTGAAACTGTCATATCTTTCTCAGCTTGTAGCAATGCCATAACTTCAAACGAACCTTCTTTTGACAAGGTTCCATCTCCACTTGATTCTCAAATAACTTGCCTTTTCTGCCTTGGAAACAGTATGCTTCAACAAGTATTTTCTGCATTGAACCTTATTTTCCACAAGCACTTAGATCAACAGATACACACACTTCATGCAAAACTTTAAGTAAGAGTGCTCAGTTAATACAGGCAACTTATTGAGACAAAAGAAAATGATGAAATTGATGATCTTAGGTGAGAATTGATTTTGAAAGTCTTTTTAATAAGACTTTTCTCTGAAATACACTATGTTAAGAAAATGTCTTAGTACTATAGTTTTGAAAGCAGTGATATTTGGATTTTGAGATGTAGATGTAACTTGTGAGTTTGGGAGCTGCTCAGAATACTAAATGCATAAAATCCCAAAGAGTAATAGATGAAATAAATGAGATCTGATAAGAACTCGTTTTTTGACAAATCACTGTCAAGAGTAAAATTAGAAGAAGGGTATCAACATTTAGACAAACAGCTTATAAAACATCTGGTACTCAATGTACCAGCAATTTCATCATAAATATGTAATATGGATTGGCCATGTACCCTGATCTTCTGCACAGATGTTTTGCCTTTGAGTGACAGAAATTCGGATGTTCCTCTACTAACTATCTTTTTCCATTGTGGATAAAGTTAGCTAATTCTCTTCTATGAGATCCTTCAAAGTTGGATCATCTTAGACCGAAGAGTCAGATGTAGCTTGGTGGTGGTTATTTCAGGAATTTTGAGCAGTGGCATAAAATTGGGATTTATCCGGAACTATTCTGAGACCACACTAGTATATGTGTGAGATTAGCTCTGCTAGCTGGAACTCCAGTTCAAAAGGGACATCCAGTTGAAAATAGACTGACTGTATAATTTACAACAAAACGGCTTTATGAAATAGGAGCTGACCATACAACTTTTGAAATGACAATCATAGACTCATAGAATGGCCTGGGTTGGAAAGGACCCCAAGAATCATCAAGTTCTAACCCCCCTGACACAGGCAGGATCACCAGCCTCCAGATCTGGTACTAGATCAGATTGCTCAGGGCCTCAACCAACCTGGCCTTGAACACCTCCAGGGATAGGGCATCTGCAGCCTCTGGGCAGCCTGTTCCAGCACCTCACCACTCTCTCAGCAAAGAACTTCCCCCTGACATCCAATCTAAACCTTCCCTCCTCCAGCTTAAAACCATTCCCCCTTGTCCTAGCACTGTCTAGCCTTGTAAAAAGTTGGCTTCCCTCCTGTTTACAACCTCCCTTTAAATACTGGATGGCTGCAATGAGGTTTCCCCACAGCCTTCTCTTCTCCAGGTTGAACAAGCCCAGCTCCCTTAGCCTGTCTTCGTAGGAGAGGTGCTCCAGCCCTCCAATCATCTTTGTGGCCCTCCTCTGGACCCTCTCCAACAGCTCCACGTCTTTCCTGTGTTGGAGGCCTCAGACCTGGACACGGTACTCCAGATGGGGCCTCACGAGGGCAGAGTAGAGAGGGACTACCACCTCCCTCTCCCTGCTGGCCTTCTTCCACCCCTCTTCTGATGGAGCCCAGGATATCATTGGCTTTCTGAGCTGCAAGAGTACACTGCTGTCTCATGTTCAGTTTTTCATCCACCAGGACCCCCAGGTCCTTCTCAGCACAGCTACTCTCAAGGAGTTCTTCTCCTAGTCTGTATACATATCGGTGATTACTCCGACCCAGGTGCAAAACCTTGAGCTTTGCTGTGTTGAACCTCATTATGTTCACACAGACCCACCTTTCGAGTTTGTCTAGGTCCTTCTGGATGGCATCCCTTCCTTCCATTGTGTCAACTGCACCACTCAGCTTGGTGTTGTCAGCAAACTTACTGAGGGTACACTGAATTCCATAATTGCTGCCATTGATAAAGATATTGAAAAACACCGGTGCCAAAACAGACCCCTGGGGAACACCACTAGCTACCGGCCCCCCCCTGGACACAGAGCCGTTTACCACAACCCTCTTTCTGTGACCTTCTAACCAATTCCCTATCCACTGAATCATCCACCCTTCAAATCCATATCTCTCCAATGTAGAGATAAGGACGTGGCAGAAGACCATATCAAAGGCCTTGCACAAGTCCAGGTAGATGGCATCAGTCGGCTTCCCTTTGTCCACCGATGCCATCACTCCATCATAAAAGGCCACCAGATTGCTCAGGCACAACCTTCCTTTGGTGAAGCTGTGCTGGTTGTCTCGAATCACCTGCTTGTCCCTCATGTGCATTAATATGTTGTCCAAGAGGATCTGTTCCATGATCTTCCCAGGCACAGAAGTGAGGCTCACTCACCTGTTCCTTGGTTCCTCCTTCCCTTTCTTATAAATGGGAGTGAAGTTTCCCTTTTTCTGGTCCCCAGGGACTTTGTCTGACAGTCACGACTTTCCAAATACAATGGAGTGCAATCACATCAGAAATCTTGTACTCATTCTCTGTGGCCAGGTTCACTTGATCCACATCATGTTTGATCCCTAATAAATATCAGTAGCATACTGAAGCATCAGATACAGGTATCATAAAAACTGGATAATCTGTTGCTAGGGGAAATGTGGGAAAAGACTCAAATACTCATCTAGATTAAAGGAAGGAGAACAGAGAGGGAGGAATGCTCTTATAAGGTATATAGTTTTCCTATCAGCAAATAAATTAACCAGTTTCTTCTTTCTCTGATAGAAAGTGGCAGGGAGAAAAATGCCTGAAAAATATTTGTACACAAAACAGCTATGAAGCAGCATTATTTTTAAGAATGTTGAATTGAGTGCGTAAGTGAATGTGAGATTGTAGACATTTTGAGAATATAAGGTTTGAAACAATAAATTACTGACTTCATCTTCTCAAAAAAGCCGTGTCCTTTTAGCTAAAAAACTCTAAAGAAATACCAGTATCTTTATATTTCTGCATTTTACAGATGTCCTTTCTCACTTTGACTGCTCTTGTGGCTAATTTGTCTCTGATTACACAATTATAGGAAAGTTACGCTCACCCTTGTTTCATCACTTTCATTTCCCACTTTCTCTCTGTCTATGTGCACCTAAGAAAAGATGTTACAGAAATAATAAAGAGGGGTAGGGACTTTTAGACATTGACTCAGTTAAAATTTCAGGCACACAAGTTAACCACAAGAACACAAAGTAAAAGTCTATTGAGGCCTTATAAAGGCCCAATAAATAGGTCCCTTCCAACCTCTACAATTCTGTGATTCTGTGATACACAGTTTTAATTCCTTCCTTTCTTCACGTCCTAAGGAGACTTTAATTGCAGACACTTCCTTGAAAGCAGATGATAACTGTCTAACAAGAGAATTTCACATATTTGACTAATCTGCATATCCCATGTAGATACAGAAGTGTAATAAAGCGTGCTGAAGGAAAATTCCATTTAGTATCATTCTAAAATATAAAGAGGGAATTTATCGAAAGAGATTGGACTCAATGATCCTTGAGGGTCCCTTCAAACTTGGGATATTCTGTTTCTATGAATAAATGACCTATAATACATACTTTTCAACATTATATTTGACAATACTAACACTGGCACATTTTTAGCTTCAGCTAACAAGACAACTGAGTTTAAAGATCCATGATCTCAAATATACATGCACACGTGTATGAATGTGAACACTGACATGCTTTCAATAGTGCTCTGAGCAGCACCACTGTAACTAATATAAGCCTCTTCAACATTATAAACCTGAAATAGACTGTTTTGTGCCTGATCTTGGCACAGGTTGTACTTTTACATGAAGGCTAATGGTCTGAGTGTATCATAGGAGTGATGCTGATAGAGCCAGATGGAAAACATATTTAGATTTACTTACATAGATCTGAATTTAAGTGTTATTACACATGGAGAATTTTCACTTGAAGCTATTTTCACTTAGTGAATTGAGCTGCTATGTAAGATTTCTCAGCCTTCTGAGAGCTAAAAAAGATGTCGAGAAAAAATTATGTAATCCTAATGAAGACTGCAAACAGCTCAAATTATACTTTTTTTTTTTTATGCATAAAGGAAAATGATGTATGACAGTTTGATATATCTTCCAGCTTCTTGCAGTATTTTCTCGAGGGGCTAAAAATCCTACTTTCTTTTGTTTTTCAGCTCTGTACACCTCGTTCTGTGTCATCACATGAACATCTGTCCCTTGGAAGATTTTGAAGAAATTCTTATTTTCTAGCTGCTCTTCTTTAGAAAGAAAATAAATTTGAGATACATCCTGGTCCTGAGATTGTATCTTTCTGAAATGAAGTATTTCCAGTCAATGGTGTGTGCTATTAGGACATAGATGAGAATCTTCATCTTCTGTTTCAATACTACAGCTGCTCCAAAATTTGGCTTATTTTCATTCGCATAGACTTGGCAGCAAAGTTCATAGTACTTTGAAAGAGAAATTCCAAAGCAGTCATAAGGTGAGGACCTTCTGTGTCCTTCTTCTATTGCATCAACTTGTTTATGTCATAGACATCCTGTGGATGGCCTGTTGAAAATTCTAAGTGTACGGGGTACCACAGCCTATAAAGAATAGCCTTTGGCTATGATCCAGCTGCACTAGAAGCTGCATTAGAAGCTTTACTCACCAAACTGCTGTCTGAAAGGATGAAAGTTCCTTTTATTAAAGTTATCTACAAGTCTATAATTAATAATAATAATAAAATTAATAGTAATTCTGGGGAATGCTCTAACTGGAAAAACATTAATTGCTTAGAATGTCTTGTAATGAAGCCATTCTGGTGGAGGTTTCAAAGAATAAACAGAGTGAATTAGCTAACACTGCCACTTAGCAGAAGTGGCAAGATAGGAAATGGAGGAGAGCAGTCACAAAGTTTTTATTATCGTTTTTTTTTTCTTTTTTTTTTTTTCACTTGGTGATTATCCCTACTGGCTCTCTTACTGTGTGTGAGAGCATAGAATAAACTCTAGAATTTACTGACCCAGAAGATGAAGTACTATTAAGATAAGGAAGAATTACTTAGCTTCCAAACAGAGTAAAATTCCTGCAACAGTCCTACTTCTACTGTGCATATGATAGATGACATGTAACTACTGCTTCTTTTTTCAGTTCACATCTGACTACTCAGCTGAATGATGAATCTTTGCTAAATTCAAATTACCCAGATTTCATGAAAGAGACAGAGGTGTTACTGATCTCAAATACCTGTAGCACACGTGTAGATATCTAAACTGTTTATATCCAGTCACCCTAGCCTCTCTTTTTAGCCTCTCTTTGTACACTTATATGAGAAAAGTCGATTAGGGGACACCGTTGATTTGAATTACATTCCAAAATTCAAAATCTTAGGGATTATAGAAACTGTTACATACTTCACTCAAATGTAAGAAAATTAATCCCTGCTGCCATAATTAAAAAAGGAATATATATTAATCATAAACATTTATTTAAATGGTTATGCCAGACCATTAGGAGAGTACCTGAGTTTGATGTAACAGGTTCCCAGAAAGCAAATGGAGCCCTGTCAGTTTGGAAATAGTCCCATGCAACCTGCTGGTAGGCATTATTGTAGCCTCCTTGTTATTACTATTAGATCACCTTCATCAGGGGAGATAGCATGAGACACATGGTAATTCATTCTGGATGGGACAAAAGGAATTTTTCTGAAAGCAAGGGAGAAGTGCACTGGACATTAGTGTTCCAAGTTTCAGTTTCTCAGGGCCACTGGATTCTAGGAAGGAAAAGTCACCATTTATACCTCTATTTAGCCACATATAAACTGAATGTGACACAGCCCATCTTACAGCTTGATATTACAGTAGCAGTAAATATAGACACATTGATACTCCAATTTGTTAAAGCATAGTGTTCCGAAATCTTTGAAATTTAAACTTTTTTTCTGAATATATTTAATACTACTTGAGAGCCCAGGTGTTTGGGTTTTTTGTTGCTGTTAATTGTTGATTTGTTTTGTTAAACATCTTTTAGTGTCTTCCTTACCTCTGATTTCAGTTAGAGGTAGAGCTTTCCTGAAGTTTTTCCTAAATCCTAATATTCCCCACTTCTCCCTGTTATGGCATCTGTTTTGATTTAACTGTCACTGAGGTAGTGAGAAAAGGACCAGACTATGAGTTACGAACTTTAAATATTACTATATTCTGAATATAATATAAAAAACGTTTTTCTTTCCTCAGCTTCTTGTTGATGCCTGTCCGACTCACTTATTTCTGCATCAGGTAGAACAAAACACTAGTTACTTTTAAAAAGCAAGATGAGATGTTACATAACTGCATATGAGCTGCTGCACTTTTTGTCCTTAGAACAGAAAACCACAGAAGAGCAACTTCTTCCAGAGAGTGTATCTAAATTAATTTCAAACTTCTTTTGATAAAGTGACTGTTGATACAGTAAGAATAATCATCAAAAGTGTCACTCCAATCTTCAGTTCTTCGTTAAAGTGTTTTTGCTACAATGAATTCTTGAAGTTCTACAGAGAAGTAGGAATACATTTTAACACTTATCTTTTAGAATGGTTTTATCCTCATAAAAAAAGTGAATGGTTTTGGTGGTGAAAGAAATCATTAAAGTCTTAGAAAAAAAGACCTGAAAGACAGAAGCTAAAGAGAACTGAAGAGCTTCCGTTACCCATCCCCTTCTTAAATAGAGGAATGATGTCATCAAAACATGGAAAAACATATTTGAGTAATTCTTCTCATCTGTAGACTACCAGATTAATAATGGCATAGTCACTTGGAGAACCACTGAAGCATAACATTTAATTGTTTCTCACAGGTATGTCTTAAGTGTTTGTTAATGTATTTCTTATTCTGTAGCCCAGTATTGTTCATAGTTATTCTAGTTATTCTTGGGTTGATTTTTTGTTTGTTCTGTTCTTTCTTTTTGTGTGTGTGTG
Organism: Penelope pileata; assembly: GCA_013396635.1. Lineage (NCBI taxonomy): Eukaryota > Metazoa > Chordata > Aves > Galliformes > Cracidae > Penelope > Penelope pileata. The sequence goes on along the minus strand of WBMW01000414.1, from coordinate 10,679 downwards.
TGTGTTTTTTTGTTACATACTTACATACATAACCAAGAACTAAGAAAGAAAGAGAAAAAGAAAGAAAAGTATGTAATGTTAGGAAAAAGGAATATTTTCAGAGATTTACATTTTTACAAAAAAAA
>WBMW01000414.1:0-10522 GCA_013396635.1 Penelope pileata | reverse complement strand
AAAAAAAAAAAAAAAGCAACACCTAAATTTCAAAACAAAAAATGAATCTACAAAGAGTTCTAGTGAATCTGAAAGTTCTTGAAAGTGTTTGGGATATAATTTTCAACAAATCCAATGTACTTAAAATCATTGAAAAAGCATTATTCATTTCCACCATATTCTACCATAAATCACAAACAACATTTCCCGGCATATATTATCTTCACTGAAACTAGTGTCTTGATAAGAAGAATGAAAAATTGTTATGGATCTTTTCAAACACAGCAGTAGGAAACAGCACTATTAAGGATATAACCAAACTTTTATTTTATAGAGCCTGCTGATGTTCTCTTTACTTCAACACATTTTGCATAGTGTATTAAGCATGCTTGTTTTAACAACCACTATGATGTCTATCTGAATATTCAGGGTTAAAAACCGAGGTGAATATCTTAGTAATCACATGTCTATTTTTTATTTACAAATGTCAGAAAGAATGCTCGGTTCAGACTTCTTTTAACCTTAAATTTCTCAAAACAAAATTTTCAAACTTTCTAATTGCTTAGTAGACTCTGAAGTCATACACGATAAAATTGGAAGGTTCCTCAAGAGGAAATATGATCTGTTATTCTGAAAGGAAAAACTAGATACACATAAGTCTGGGTCCAGAGGAGGACCACAAAGATGATCAGAGGGCTGGAGCACCTCTCCTATGGAGAAATGCTGAGGAGTCTGGGCTTGTTCAGCCTGGAGAAGAAAAAGTTTCTGGAGAATTCAGGGAGACCTCTTTGTGGCCTTCTAGTACTTAAAAAGAAGCTTATGATGAGGAGAGAGACTGACTTTTTACATGGTCTGATATGACAAGGGGGAACGGTTTTAAATTAAAGAGGGGAGATTCCGATAAGTAGTTAGGAGAAAATTTTTCACTGAATGGTGCGGCACTGGAACAGGTTGGACAGAGAAGTTGTGGATGCCCCTTGAGACATTCAAGGCCAGGTTGGTAGGAGTCCTGGAGAACTGATCTTGTGCCTGATTTAGTGGTTGTCACCCCTGTCAACGGCAGTGATGTTGGAATTAAATGATTTTTAGGGTCCCTTCCAAATCAAGTCATTCAATGATTCTACGATTTTATTATCTTAAATATTTGAACTAATTTAAGCAAATTATATTAGAGCTTTTCTATATTTTTTATCTAAAGAATAAGTATTTTCTTTCTTTTTCCCCTGATCTTGCTCTTTTTCATCAATGGACATTGAAATTTCAGAAACAAAACAATACTGACAAATCTTAAATTCCTTCATAAGTTTTCAATAATTTCTAATGAAAGATCATGCCACCGTTTTCACAGTTTCTATTTTCCTGATGCAATAGAGAAGTAGAAATTTTATAAACATCTGTAAGAAAAGGAGAAGAAATTAGTTAATATTTCTGGGAAATGAGGCCAGAAATAAAGAAGATTTACATTTCAAAATGGATAGGGGAAAAAAAAAGACTTTCCTTGTAACAGATTAAAATGTAATTTTCTTGTAATGTACACATGTATTTTGCATATATGTATATATATGATTAAATGAAATGATATATTCACAGCTCAGGATTCAATTTCAGATTTGACAGCTTTAGTTAAACGGCCTTTTTTTTTTAAATTTTAACTTCAATATGAATCTTATTTTTATAAAACAGATTAGAGATTGTTACAACTATTAAAGATAGAAAGATAATTTTGCTCAAACACTGATAATACCTTATCTTTCCTAATCCAGTAAAGAATTCCTGTAATATAACAGCAAAACTGTTATGAGGCCTTTGCTCTGCTAGGATTTAGGCACAAGTTTGATCTGTTATTCCAGCTTTTTAGCTCCTATGAATCTCCATTGCCACTTGTTAATCCTGGTCTGAAACATTCCATTATTCCACTCATTGCACTCTTTTGATCAGAGAAGTGTAATCACAGCAAACTGCCTGTTAGGTTTTCAGTACTAATAGCTATCCTAAAGATACAAACAGGATCATCAGATTACTATGTTTCCTAATTTGCACTGTGACCTGACCTGTGAAAAGGGGCATACATGGGTTTTGGCTTATTTGGGGAAGTTTATCTTAGCTATATCTATCCAGCTGTGTTATCTCTGTGGAAGAGGGAAAAGCATTTTCAACATGAGTTATTCACAGTGTCAAATTTAACTGAAGACTAGGCAAAATGTGATTCTTTCATGATTCAGATGTTCATTTAAAGGCTAGATGGAAGTTTTTAATTTTTCTTCACCTGCCAAAATATGAAAGCTATAAATTGCTTTGTCTGCATTGGGATTTTATTTCAAGTTACCTAATTCAAGATTATACACTTTTATACAGTTCTCTTTTAGTTCTATGGGACTAGACTGATTAGATCTGAAGATAATATTACTGCTTATTTAGACAAAAAAGTGCCTAATTTGAAACTGGTAAGAGAACAAGGAAAGCAGGTTAGAGAAGAAAAATCTGATATATGTAGACAAGAATGTAATTTCAAAGTTCAGTCAGGGCATTCTTTTTTTAAAGTCACACAGACTACATGACCAAACGTATGACTGTTAACAGCAGGAAGCAGATTGTCTTTGATGCAACCTCTCTGGGTTACCCAGATTACAAACTGCAGATTTCAGCAAAGCTGTGCATTTAAGGCATAGAAATAAGTCTTTTGTCCCTTGGGAGACCGATGCCTAGCCCTATAGCACAAATGACAAAAGCTTGACAAGTTCATCTGCGACAACAATGAGACAAAAGTGATTCTATTTAGCAGTTTAAAGTGGGAAGATCTGAGTTATTTCAACGGCTAGCTGTATTTCAAGGAAATTACAAGGGGCTGCTTTGGATAAGCGTTATAAATTGCTCACTATAGCAGGAAGAGAAGGAACATATTGTCTCTTTCTCTTCCCCCATGCTAAACCATTGTCTCACTCCAATTGTCAGAGTGAGAGGAGATTCTTTGATACACCCAGAGTGAGATTAAGACACAAATGAGATCAAATGTTGTCCGACCAGTTTAATACAAATTCTAGTCAGTGAGGGCGATGGGGATGGGAAGGCAGGTGGTAGTAAAAAAATAGGAAATAAAAGCAAGGGTTACAGTTGTGGCAGGGATAGTCAACACCATGGATCCGGCTCCATTCTGTTTGTCTGGGAATATCTTCAGGCCTGTGTGGGAGCGAGGAAGCAAGTGCACAGGGGGAGCAGCAGCAGGCAGGCAGGCAGGCAGGCATCAGGCTGCAGTCCATCAGGTCTCAGGCAGCAGGAGGCCATCAGGTCTCAGGCAGGAGGAAGAAGCAGTTATCAAGAGAAGCAGTAACAGGCCCAGGAGAAGTAGGAGCAGGCCTCAGGCAGCAGGTATCATTTGCTTGTTAGAGGGGTCTTTTTATCCTCTTTTTCTGCCAATGTGACATTCCTGCACACCTAGGTAAATGCAGCACCTATGGGCATGCATGGGCATACATATCTCTCAGTGGTTGCCTCTCTCAAGGCACCCACCTATAAAGGCTGCTTACCAACTGTTTATAGGCTGCTTATCTCTTGTTGCCCCTGGACTGCAAGCCTTCAGGTAGCAAGCAGGCAGGCAGGCAAATTTTGAGACAAAAGAGTTCAGAAACAGTCTCTTACAACTGTTCCTGCCAACACTGTATTAATTTCCTGTCATTTCACAAACTGAGATACAAAAAAACCCAAAACAAACAAACAAAAATATCTGTAGTCTGTAGGTTTTCTTTTTAGACAATAATATGAATCTTCCTCTTCTCTTTCCAAGTTATCAAAGAACACTACGTAGTATTAGCTGTTAACTGTTCAGTAGGCCTTAAAAGTAGCACCAATCTTGATTGTGCCAGGCTAAATCAAAGAGAAAAGTTATTCTACTCCTCAGCATTGCTAAGTTTCCAATTGCTCAAGTGTAGGCAGTAGCATAGAATTTGATGCTGGCTGTGAGACATGATAAAATCAACTGAAATTATAGTATAAGCTTAGCTTCTCATTTATTTTTGATATGTATCAGAATGATTTCATTTAACAAGAAAAGTCTAAAAAAATCATGTTTACACATACATATGTATTCAATTTCTTCTAAATGAATAGTAAATAAATTAGTACTTCAGTAGAACATGGAAACTTCAGATGAATTAAGCCTTATGAGATATTCTCTGTCTAGTGAATATTTTCCACACAATAAGAAGAAATAGAATTATTCTTCATCTACGTGTAAGAATGCTGAGTAGAAGAAATATTAAAGGACCTACCTGAGATCTAAAAATGAGCATGTGATAAATACAGGAGGATTCAGTCATGTAGTTTAAGATTATCTACCCTTTCACAAAGCAGACAGAGAAAGCATGTTTATGCTTTATAGGGACAAGATAAATGGATAACGTAGGCTGAGCTTTGCCTATTGACTAAAGGGTATCTCATGTGAATGAATCTTGCTTATATATTTATAACTATACCAGTCATCAAATTTGGCTTTAGGAAGGCATCGCATGTAAGATGAATGGCTAATGTTACTGTTTCTCCTTTTGCTTTCATATACATTATATATATATTTGATCATGGAGCAGAACCTCCTGGAAGCTATGCTAAGGCACGTGGAAGAGAGGGAAGAGAGCCATCCCTGCAAAGCTACAGATCCTATGATTGTTCTCTTTCTGAAAAGGGAAGGCAACAAAGTTTTCAAATAATAATGAAGGAAGACATCAAATTCAAGACTTTGCAACATATTTTGACAAAAAAGATGCCATGCATTGAGATTGATTCTGCACTTTTCAAGCTGAACTTCTTTTACAATCTGAAAGCATAACATATCCACAGGATTAAAAAGCAAACAAACAGAAGGAGAAAAACAAACAAACAAAAAGTCAACACAAACCAACAATCAAATTTATGAACTTTCCAGGCTGAAGAGCACACATTAAGAAAATGTGGGCCTAATTGTCTAAGAAAAATTTCCTTATGGTGGAGTCTATTAGATTGTGGAATCATTTCTCAAGGGAAACTGGAATCCTAATAGCTGAAGATCGTTTAAACTGTGGGAAGGAAACTTTCACTAGTTAATAGGGCTGGACAGCGAGTTTAAACATTGTTTATTACTCTGATTTATGTGTAGTATGGAGGGGGATATTCATGTCCTGCTGCTGTGGCAAAGTACTTTGTAAACTTCAAAGTTCAGTAGGCAAAATGCAAGTAAACTGGATAAACAGCAGTGAAGGCTGATGTGAATACTTTACTGTGCTTATTTGTTCAGCAAAAATATTTAATGGAGGACAGCTACAGACAGACAATTCATACAATGAAAGTTTATTTTAGGTAGAACACTGAGGTAGAAAATCTACTTCAGTAAATTGATAATAATGATCTTTAGCTGACAACTCCACTTGAATTAACAAAACATTGAGTGTTCTTCTCTTGTTATTTCTTCCTCTTTCCCTTTCCTTTATATTCCTTGGATATTTAATGCCTTACTTAGTGGCCTGGTGAGCATATGTTCTTGGTTAGGGACCATTGTTTATGAAATTGTTACAGGTTTCAGATTTCTATGTGGCAAGCAGAACACCCAGGCACCTGGCTGGTAGCAATTGAAGCCATTCAGAGGTAAGTAAACATTAGAGTGAGAAATTTATGAGTCTACAGTTCAGCTGCATGGTACATTTCTCAACTTGGATTTTTTTTTCCTCTTTTGTATGTGTGGATAGATTGCTTGACTTCAAATACAGCTGAGCAGTACCTGATTGTAGGTAGAAAAGAACAACATCTGGAAATAATAACTGCTTAGCCATTAGTCTAAACTCTGTAGTAAGGACTAAAAGAATATTCAAGTTTAAACTGAGAAAGTTGTTCTACATGAATTTGTCAGAACACACCACCCTAAGAAAATTAGTACAATAAAAGAAATACATTGGAAGAAAACATAACTAGAGAACTACAGTACAGTAATTCAGTTACTTGATGTGAAAAGGAAAGAAAATTAAGATTCCTAATCAGTTAAAATTTCTATGGAAATTAAGGCTGGCAATTGGAATTATGTTAATAATAATAAAAAAAAATACATACAGAGTCCTTTCTTTGCCATATTGTGTATCCTCTAGTATTGCAGAAGAATGTGGGAAATTTTCCCATGACAATAAGTTCATTGTCTTTCATTTTTGAGAAATGTATTATCCTGAATTTAAGGGAAAAATACATATGATCAAAGTTCCTTTAAACCTCCTCTATCACTTCTCCCTGCCTGAATGTACTGCACATTTTAAGTTTATCTGTCTTAAATGAGACTGGAAAGAAGGTGTAGCTTTCATAAGCATGCAAAAGAATGGGCCAGTGGATAAATATTTTGTCATAATTATTGGCGGACAATGTAATTCTTTAAATTACATGCATATAAAACAATACAGGTTAACCATTATTTAGGCATAGCTCTGGATTAAAAAAGGCGTTAACTCAAGGAAGATCCCAGAATGTTTTCTTCTGAAAAGTTCTTATAGCTATTTTATTTGAAACACTTACTGCTGTCATTCTTTACATTCTACGCTTCCCCGTAGAGACAACCCTTTAGTGTTCTTCGGCTTGTTTCCTGAAATATGTACACAGAAACAGAGAGAGAAAAGGTATTGTCTGCACTTGATATATTTCTCAAGGTCACTGGATAGTAGGTCCTAGCTGTTACCATATGTTACATACACAGTGACCACGGAAAAGTAAAAATTTAGGGTTATTTATTTTGGGGTATTTAAATATCCTAGTGCAGATGAATGACTAATATGAAATATTATCATGAAATATCACAGTGGAAACAATTATATGCGTACATGAAAAGGACACAAAGGGTAATTAAAACATTTGCTTTGTTGTAGTGTGATAGTGCTGCTCCCCCACTCAATCTGTTCATTACGTCCAGGGCCTAGTGCATACAATAAAGTGCAAAAGACCTTGTCCTTGGGACTGATAACAATCAAGATTTCACCGGACATGGTTAACGACCACCATATTGTCTCAAACTGGGTACTCAGAGAACTGATCCAATTCTAAGTTGTATGATTATGAGTCAATCTTCTTATTCCATAAATAGAAAGCATCCTAAGAACCCCTTTGAGCATACTTCTTGCAAGCTGCTGGTTATATTCTGGCATACCAGAATCTCCTCTCGAGTAGGGACACCCCTCGAGGTTACGCTTGTGCAGACTATTCACCCTGGACGTGGTGATGCCTTGATGACAAATCCTCGGTAAGTGATGTATCACTTTTAAGCTATACTAGCTTTGCTAAGAGTTGATCTTAAGATTCATTGTGTATCCTCTGTGTAGCAAATAGTCAAGGATATCTAGCCATTTTGAATCTTGATAAGTTGCTGTCCTCGTTGTTCAAATTACCACATTATATCTATTTTACGTCAATAAATATCTTTCTGCCTTCTTCTTACAAGTGGAGTGTGTAGTGCTTTTAGTTTTCTCATTCATGACAAGTAGAAATAGAACCAACATTTTCAATTCTAAGTTCTGAGCAAGAGAAAAAAATAGTACCAAGATTTCCATTAAGACGCAGTTTGCTTACAAAGCAACAATTCAGGATAGTCAGAACAGCTGGCCTGAATCAGTCAAGGTGTTATTTCATACTACCTGACATCATGCAGAAGGCTATATAGCTGTGAGGAGATGGTGGAGGATGGGGAGAGCAACCACTGCTTGAGGAGTGGCTGGACATCACTTGGCAAGTGGTAAGATGCTGTGTGAGCATATTGGTGGGACTGGTGGGGCATTGGTCAGTCAACAATTGTATTGTTAGCTGGTCAGCAGGTGATGAGTAATTGCATTGTGGGGAGATGCATGTGTATGTTGCTCCAAAAGTAATGTCTCCTATTTATTTCCATGGAAACTACAACAGCTACAAAGGGCACAGTAACACTCTATTTGCCCTATTTGATAGAGCAAATTCTCAGCTACAAAACACTATTTTTCAGCTTAGGTACCACCACTAGCTATGCATTTTTGCCAGCAATGAACAAGAGCCTGCATAAAAATCTCATAAAAATAAAAATCATAAAAATCATAATAATAATAATAAAAATCATAAAAATCTCATAAAAATCTGCACCAGCAGAGGTGACCCTCTGTTGCCGTTGTTGAAATGCACCACCCACTGCCTCACTGTGCTCACATCCACTGATTGGTCTCCATGAATGTTCGCCAAGTGTTAGTGAATGTCAATGGCTGCAATTTTTTTCCACATGAAGGAATTAAATTCCACACCTTTGCTTCATGTGTACTTCCATGTCAGATGCCATTTTGTCAGACTGTCCCTCTGCTGCTATCTGTCAGATGGCAACAAAATGTAACAGAATATTGGCAGAAAGGTTCAGCCTCCACTGCTGTGTCACCAACATTTGCTTCTGATGTCATGAGCCAACATAATAAAATAGCAGTCATTACTTTTGGAGCAGCCCTTTTGTATGTATATATACATATCATCATTATATATACTTATAATCACATTTTTGTTTCTACTTTCCTTTTCTATCTGAGTAAATAATTTTTATCTCAACCCACAGTTCTATTTTGTTTCCTATTCTCTCCCTTATCCCACTGCAGAGGGAAGTGAGCAAAACAATGTGTGGCGCATCGCTGCCTACCAGGTTAAACCACAGCATGGCAATATCTGATTTACAATTCAAACAACTAGTATGTTATTTATGAAGATTTATTCTATATTTCGAACCAAGCCAGAGAAGAAAATGCAAAGAAGAAAAGATAAACCCTTGGAGATTTATGGTTTGGGGGTGTGGGAGGGGAGGGTGGTATACTCTTCCACGTGTAATTGTACTTGACAGGTGTTTAAGGCCAGGTTGGATTGAGTTCTGGGCAGCCTGGTCTACTATGTGGCAACCCTGCCCATGGCAAGAGAGTTGGAACTAGATGATCTTTAAAGTCCCTTCCAAAATGAGCTATTCTTTGATTCTATTATTCCATATCCATGAAGTGTCTATTTTCCAGTAGAAAGTCAGCTGGAGATTTGCACTCTAATCATAGAAATTCATCTGATAATGCTGAATTTGCAAAACTAACTGAAAGTCTCTGTTCATTCCTAATGAAAGTTCTCGTTAAACTTTGTCGAGATGTCCATATTTAGTGCTATGACATTTTCTCAGCAGCAAAACTTGGAAAGTGTCAACCCCACTAGTTCAATCCATTATGGACCCATCATAGAGTAGTGATATGCTGAAAAGTCTGTCTATGTTTCCATGCAGTCTAAGACAGCAGCATGGTAACATGCTCCAGGCTAAAATTTGGCATGGGATGTGGTTTTCTCTTTCCTTGAGTTTTGAAAAAGCCTTGGCTTCTGCTGACATTTTTCCTTCTCTTTTTTTTTCCACATTGTTTTTTGCCTTCTGGAAATTGTAGAAGCGTACAAGCTGCATGTATTAAACACTGCTTGTATTTTAATTTTTCTACCAACTATAAGAAGACAGAAGAAGCCCATGTAAGGGAACCTCAGAAAAAGACATATATTTGATGTGTTTCTAAACATACAGCAGTACCCTATGTAGACACAAGGTAATGCTTCCCAGCCTGTGGCTGGAGACTCATTTGAAATGTCTGTATTTTAACCCTTGAAAATGGATAAGAAAGGTATAGATGAATATGAATTAATCCTCTGTTCCCTACGTCATTCTATGGAAATGTTAACATACGGTTAACATCTTCCTATATCATGATCCTAACTGGGAGGATAATGAAAGGCTGCTGTTTTTTCACTACTCCCTTCTCTCTCCAGATCTCATGGTTGAGTCAGGAGTGATCTGGACAACTCTTGCTCCTCCGAACAAAGTGACGAAAGAGTGGCTCCCCTTTCACTTTTACTGGGCTACATATGCCGAGGAAGAGAGAATAACTGTAGATTAACTCTTTTACTTGTGATGGGCTGTGGAAGACTCATGTAGGGCACAACAGAAACTTTACTGCTCCTGAAAAAATAAGTACTCAAAATTCCATTGACTGGTTATGTTTTTTTAAATATTTTTATTAATTTATTTTGACATACATAGTCTCCTATTTATCCATAAATAGACTATCTATATAAAACCAAATAAAAATGAAAAAAAAAAAAACAGTACTTTGGCTTTTTATCTGTAAAAGATATGTTAAATCTCTTGGACTGTACAGCTGCAAAAATATTTCTGATTCAGAAATGTACTGTCCAAGCACAATGAAAATGCACAACAAATGAAAGAAGGCATAATATCAGTAGCCTTAGTAGCAATTCAACGGGAAACAAGTTTCATCCATGTCACTTCTTTGTACAGCCTGCCACACTGTAGTACAAAGAAGTACTCCAGAGATGTACTAAAGGTGAATGGTGGTATTTACGAAATAGCATTGTTTCGGGGAATTGCTACTAATATTTTTTGACGAGAAAGTCTGTAAAAGCATTCCACCCAATTTATAAAAAAAAAAATGTGGCAATCCATTTATTTGTGTTTGCTTGTTTATTTAGGGATGAAGGAGAACATTCTAACTTATTGTCCTAGTTTCTAACA
>WBMW01000413.1:67450-130352 GCA_013396635.1 Penelope pileata | reverse complement strand
CCCGCTGCTGCCGAGCGGTACCGACGGGAAAACCCTCCGCTCCCTGCTCTAAAGATGTTGGTATCGCGCTGGCCTCTGAAGGAACTCCGAAGCATTTTGGTTTAAATTTTAAAAATCATAGATTTGGAGCTGAAATTGGTTCTTTAGTTATGTTACAAGCACAATTGGAGCTGCTAGCTGCTCAAGTTTCGTAGAGTTTACTTTTTTGTTGTTTTGCTTTAAATTGGTTTAATGTCTTGAGATACATTTATTCCATAGCGGAGGCTGATAAGAGCTTGGTCCCTCCTCCCAGTTCCTGCCATGCTTTGGGCTTTGAGTTTGGGCTTTGGGTTTGGGTTGGGTTTAGGATATTTGTTTTGGATTTGGGTTTGTAATTTTGTTTTGGATTTGAGTTTGTAATTTTGTTTTGGATTTGAGTTTGTAATTTTGTTTTAGTTTTGGGTTTGGATTTTTATTTTAGTTTTGAGTTTGGACTTGAGTTTTGGATTTGGATTTAGGCTCGAGTTTTGGATTTGGGTTTGGATTCTGGGCTTTGGATTTGGATTTGGGTTTGCATCTGCTTTTGAATTTTTGTTTTGGAATTTTGGTTTAGGTTTGGGTTCGGGTTTTTTGGATTTTTGGTTTAGGTTTGGGTTTGGGTTTGCATCTGGTTTTGAATTTTTGTTTTGGATTTTTGGCTTAGGTTTGGGTTTGGATTTTTGGTTTGGATTTTTGGTTTATGTTTGGGTTTGGATTTTGGCTTTGGAATTTTGGTTTAGATTTGGATTTGGATTTTTGTTCTGGATTTTTGGCTTAGGTTTGGATTTTTATTTTGGATTTTGGCTTTGTCTTTCTACGAGCACCCCAACCTCAAGGCAACAGCCACAAAGGCAGGTTTAAGTCAGCCACTGACCTGTGTGCACCCAGACGAACCTGGGCGCCAACGGTTGCGTTGAAAATGCCTTTTCCCTTCGCAGTATATATTTTATCATCTGCTCCTTACCATTTTTCTCAGAACTGGGGCTCAGCACAGTTGGGTTTTTGTTCCTGCAGAGGAGCCCATGGGCTGCAGAGCAGGGCCGGGCAGCCCCCCGGGGGGCTGAGCTGCAGCCCCATTGGCTCCTCCTGCAGCCCCCGCTGCTGCACCCCAGCCCCTTCCCTACGTCAGTTCGGTTGCTCTTGAGCTGCTCTCAGGCGAGCTGGGCTCAGTCCTCCCTGCTGCTCACAAAGGCAGACCCCAGAGCTGTTTCCGTTGCAGTGGGGGTTGCCTTAGCAATTTGCTCATGCTTTTAGGTAAAAAAAAAAATAAATAAAAATAAAATAAAAAAATGGGGAATTTTGATTCCGAGAGATCTGTTCAGATGGGTGTTGTCAATACAAAATGGCTGGTATCATCCTATGGGAGGAAATTCCTTTTTTTTTCTTTCTGTTGGTTGGTTGTTTTTTTAGGTTTTTTTTTTTTTTTTTTTTTTTTTTTTTTTTTTTTTTTTTTTTTGTTGGCTTTTTGTTTTGTTTTGCCTAAATTATGGTTCTCTGACAATTAATTAGCCAATGAAGTTTGACCTTATTTTTTCTAAAACGTTTTATAGTTATTGCAAAAAAAAAAAAAAAGAAAGAAAGAAAGAAAGAAAAGTTGGTAACAAAAACTTGTACAAAAATAAGTAAAGTAGAAGAGCCGTGTTAAAGCAGAAAGGCTGCAGACATCCCCCTGTGCACAGCCCCTGCAGACAGCCACCGCCTCAGCCTGACACAGCCCGGCGCATCCCCACAGCACCGCTCTCTGCCAATTAATTCCTGGTTCGGGGCTCAATTTGCATCTCAATGGGGCGATCCCTGGTACAATGGGGGGCAGAAATATATCCTAAGCCAAGGAGCAGTTTCTGCAAACTTCAAGTTTTCCTTTGGGAAATATCTTTGTGTTCAAATTTTTGCTATTACTGTCTTTTCGTAACTGCAGTGTAGTTGAGCTTCTAAATGTTTTTCAAGTCTTACTTCAACCCAAGTTTGAAAATGCAGTTGAAAAACACAAAAGAAATGGCGTATTTAGGGGAGCCCATGGCCATAGGTCTGCTGTGGGGCTGCTGGTTGTGGGGCTGCTGCGAGGGCTCGGTGTGCTCGTCCCATGCGTTGGTAGGAGCCGGGCTGAGCTCGCAGAAGGCGCGGGCACAGCGCTGGGATGGGGTCACGGAGGGCAGAGGAAAAATTCCACTTTCTTGCATCAGAGCCATGATAAAGCCCCCGCCTGTATGTAAACATCCACCGAGGCTTTCTGATAGGCAGCAGTTGGAGGCAAGGCTGCTCTCTACCTCAATGGCCACGGCGAAACAATGTAAAACCAGAGCCCATTTGTGCTGGCAACAAAATGCCAAAATTTGTTTATTTTCGTTCTTTGGGTGAAAAAAAAAAAATTGTCTGCAATCATTTATTTTCTTGCATTGAGAGATGGATCCAAGGAAATTTGGGAATGTTCTGTGCCCCCTCGCTTCAGCTTTGTTTGGGCTCCCAATGCCAACAGGGCTGAAGTCCCCACGTAGAACCCACGCGTGGGTCGGGTCAGAACAGGAGCGCAGTTTCTCCTCAAAACAAAAAAATCCAAACGCTGCTTCCGACAGCAATGAAACACAGCCTTAATTGAAACGAGTGCTAAAGCTGCTTAATTAAACTATGAGATTCCAGAAATTCTGGATGAATTTCCTGTAGCGCTGGCAAGATAGTAAAAGCACAGAAGTAAAAAAAATAAAATAAAATAACATAAAAATAATTGAATATGTGTTTGGAGGCTTTGGTTAAACAAAGGTGCCTCGTGTCAGTGGTACAGTCTAACCATGGGATGGAACGTGACACGTTTCCACCCCAAATCTCTTGTTTCGATGGCAGCCGTAGAGCTGCCGCCCTCTCCCAAGATGACCGGGGCCATTGGCAGCTTCTGCCTGGTTCCACCACGCTGAAGGCAACGGGGCCCAGCCGTGGGCTGTGGTGGGGGCTCTGGGGGGCTTTGTGGGGCTCTCTGTGGGAGAAGCAGCCCCCAGTGCTTTGGGTTTCTGCCCCAGGAAGCCGGCAGCTCGCTGGAGGCTGCTCACGGGTGCGCGGCCGCGCGCCGGGTGCCAAAGTCCGGGTGTCCCAATAGTTGGGAAAGAGGGAGCAGCCTGTGCTTTCCCACTCGGACACTCCGTTCCTGCCCCATACGTGCCTTCAGACAGCTCAGGAGCTCTTCTGAACTTGAAAAAAGCCACGACAAACCAAAGCCTAAGGGAAGATTTTGTTTTCTCTATAAATTATGTGTGGAAAAAGAATGAAAAAGAGATGAGGTTTTACACCTGAAATGCCCACAAGAACCCTATTCTGTTTCCTTCTGCTACAAATAAAGTTGTAGTTGATTATTTCTATTCTCGTACAACACGTTGGTTTTTTTTGTTTGTTTCTGGTCTGTTTTTTAATCATTTTTACTATTTTTAAAGTTGCTTTTCCAACACTGGGCACCTCGCTGCGGATCCCTGCCACGAGGGATCCTGCCGGTGCCCGCTGGCTGCCCCACGTGCCCTGCAGCTGTGGGTCCAGCAGGAAGGCACCGCGCTCCTCCAGAGCTGGGGGTCGGTGCCTGCTCCTGCCCAGAGCCCCCGAGCAGGGAGACCCATGCCCCAAAGCGTGGGCTCTGGGCTTGTTCCTGGGGTGGGGTTCAGAATGGCTGCGTGTCGAAATTAACAAAGTTGAGCTTTTCTTGTGGATTTGCTTCCTGTGTTGTGCCTGCGGGGTTCGTCTCCTGGATTAATTTGTTCTTGCTAACCTGTTAATTTAGTAACATTTTTTTTGCTAGCACGCTTTCTGGTTAGTTTTGTTTCTGTTTTCGTTTTCTCATCTCAAAACCAACTTAATCGATTGCACCAACTTTGTTATCGTTTGTATTCTTTTCACACACCGTAAGCATTCAAACATCCATGAATCTTACACCAGTGCCCCTAAAAACAAGAAATACTCTAAGAATCAAGAAACAACAACAACAGAGTGAAGCAAAATTTTGGTTTGGTTTTGTTTAGCAGTATGAGATATGAGACATTTCTTGCCATTAAATACTGAAATACAGCAGTTAGTTTTTTTGGGGAGAGCTGCTCTTTTCTGTAACCCTTTTCCTATGACCCCCACAACAACTGAGGAACGAGTTTCAGACATGGCAGAGCTCTGTGCTGCTGCCCACGCTGGTGGCCACCACCAGTGGTGAGCCAAGGAAGGATGGGTCCCTCTCCTTGCCTTATGGTGAGGAACTGCGTTATCTTTCGTTGCTGCTTTAAATTCAGAGCTACAAGGAGCTAAATTAAAGGGAGGAAACTGCACCAAAAGGGAACACATTAACACAAAACCTTAAACCCACTCTTTCTATGGGCAGCATTCCCTCCTCACAACGAATTTCTGTCCTGCAATGAGAATGGGTTCCTCCAGAGGACATTTCCTTTCTGATGGAGTTCAGCAGCCCCCAGAGGAGCCCAGTGAGCAGTGCCCAGAGCAGGGGCTGGAGCCTCCAGGCTGCAGCATGGTGCAAGGCAATGCCATCACTGCAGCTCCCCGTAGCCCCTGGGGTTCATCCCTCAGCACCCATCCATACGCGCTGGGAATGCTCCCTTGGGGACGGGAAATCGTCCCTCTCCTCATCATGGCTTGATTTTTGAAGAAGAACAGCCATGGGGCACCCGTGGAGCCTGACCGATGCTGGTTCAGTGGGTGGAAGATGGCTTCAGAGACACCACTTTAACTGCAGAATGCATGTTTTTTACGTTCTGGTTTGCCAGTGGAAGTCCCTGGGAGGAAGCTGGGTAGCGACATGTGCTACCAGTCAGAACCTCACAGACCCAACAGCACGTGTGATCCCGTGATGCAGGTCCCACAGACACATGGCCAAGGCAGCAGCCCCTGCGGTGATGCACACACCGTCCCCACCAGGCACTCAGCAGAAAGCTCTCAGGAGGGAGCTGAGCTCATCCACCTCCAGTTGAGCAAGGGGGGCATTGGGAGCGATGGTCCTACCAAAAAATGAATGGGGAGGCTTTCAGAAGGGGTGGATGGGGCACTTTCCCCTTTGTTCTTGCCCTGGAGCACGGCAGTTGCAGCTCACAGCCAGTGAAGGAAGCTGCTGGAGCACCCTGGCCAGCCTGTGTTGGGGAGCCCCATGAGAAGGGCACCTTCTGCTGTGGTGAGGGCAGGGGGGAGGCAGGGCTGGAGCCGGCACTGCCATGGTGCGGCCATGGGGCTCGGCGCTCCCAGACCCCCAGGAAGGCGGTAGCAGCTGGTGGCCAAGGCAGCCCAGTGGCTCTGGAGCAGCCGGGCACCACATGTCCCCACCTCTGGGTCTCTGCCCTCCAGTGGCTGCCTGGGGGGGCTGTGTGCTGATGTGGCCCCCAAGTCTCAGCCCCTGCCCAGGATCCCCCCAGCTGGGGCCAGGAAGGGGCACATGGGGGGCACACAGAGCCTTCAGGACGCTGCTCTGCTGTGGTGGCCGTGCAAGACAGGGATAAAACATCAGAGATGGTCGGCTCGGAGCAGCAGGAGGGGGGAAGACACCACTGTTTTCCTTTGCGCTGACCTCGCAGAAGGTGCCCTCATGTCTCTGCAAACCACCCCAAAATGTTCTAGCATGTGCACGCTTTACATTAACGCCGGCTCCATACATATTAAATAGGGGCATTATTAAGCTTGTGCCTGTTCAGACATATGCCCCTAGCAGGGGTGCTGGCTTCACTTGTTTTCTTTGGCTGTGGGCTCAAACAGGAGGCAGCAGAGCCAGAGCAAGAGTGCATGCATGTAGATCCCAAAAGTGTATTTTACATCCCCACGTCACTACAACACAATGTCCTTCCCGAGAGCTCTAGGAGAACCCGATCCTGGAGAGAACCATGTGCTAAGAGATGATTTTCAGAGCCCTTCCTCTTCCTGCAGCAAAAGCTGAAGGGAGGAGGGCAGTGGCATGAAGGCAGAGTCGCAGCCCCGCTCTCAGGGAGCAGCCCCCCCTGCTCAGCGCAGGTGCCCGCTCCCACCACCCTCCTGCCCGGCAGCAGCACGACAGACTTCTGCCAGCGGGCACTTCACAGCCTTTGCCCAGCTCGGAGGCGTTCTTTTCCTGTTTCACCCATATTTTCTTCTCGTTCCACTTCCCTTCTTGGCTGCTGACCTTATGGTCCCACCCTTCCTCCAGCTGTGCCCCCTTCTCTCCACCTATCTCCCTCCCTCCCCTCTTCCCTGGGCTGCACATTGTGCCTCCAGCCCCTCCCTCCCCCACGTCTCAGCTCTGCATTGCACCATGGCACACGTGTACCTATTGCTGTCCCATGCCAGAAGGTAACGGCTCTGATCAGTATTTCCATAAACCAACATGTCTGAGGAGCACCCAGCTTGCAGACCTCCTTGGTGCAACACTTGTCCCCATCAGGGCAAATGCGACAGTTCTTAGGGCAATAAACCACGGGGGTGAAGCTCTCCTGGCGCAGGTCTCATCAGCTCAGCTTTGGGAGAAGGCAGAGCAGCAGCAGGGCAGTGGGAGATGGCTTGGGTGCAGGGTCTTGCTCTGCAGGAGGAGTGCTGGGGTGTCCCATGTGCAGCAGGACACAGCAGTGGGGATACGGCGGTGGGGACATGGCAGTGGGGACACGGCGGTGGGGACATGGCGGTGGGTCTAGGTGCAGCAGATGCAGGGCAGCTCCTCAGCAAGAAGCTGTTGGGGTGCCGGGGAGAGAAGAGCTGAGCCGGGGCTGGGGGAGGAAGTGCAGAGCAGAGATCTTTGTGGGTTTGCAGCAAGTGGTGTCTGACAGGAAGAGCGAATTCGTGCCGGCATCAAGGGAAGAAGAAAGGAGGAGGGCAGCAGTGAAAATCCATATTGTTCACTCAGAAAGCTAACAGCCGCCTGCCTCCAGGAGAAAAACAACGTGCTGGCGGCCAGAAGGAAAACTGGGCTGGTTCTGCGGCTCTGAAACTTCAGGTTGCTCCTTAACTTACTGTTGTCAGCACTTCCAGATTGCAAACATCCCCCTATCTTCTCTGCAGATCTCTGCTGTTTTGAAATTTTACAGGTTCCATGGTTGGTAATTCAGACGTTACCAGTCTGTGCTCAGCAAAACACCGCTCAGGCAGGTTCGTCCCATAGCAGCTTTGTGTAAGGAGAAGCCTGGCTGCACAGGAGGCGAGGAGACAGCTCCCAGCACTGCAAAGCGACCAGGAGCTCTGAGAGGAAAATGCTGGGATCCAGCAGAAAGCTCCAGGGAAATCTCCTGCCAGGATCCTTCTTGCCCAAGCCCAGCACCTTCCACACATGCATTCCGCTCAGCCCCTGGGCGCTCAGCATGGCTGTGCCAGGCTCCTCTCACAGCCAGCCACTCTCAGGCTGTCCCGTTCCGTGTCCCATGCACTCTCCTTCCCTGCTCCTTTCTGCATCCCCAGTAACCCCCATAGCCAGCTCTGAGCTCCTCACCGCTGCCTTCAGCCCTGCCACGTGTTCTCCCCTTTCCCTGCAGTGCTCCGGCACTGTCCAGCAAAGCAATGAAATTCCCCTTCTCACATCTTCCTCCTTCCTTCCTTTGCTGTCCTCCCCCTCTCTGGAGCCCAGGGACAATGCCAGCTTTGGCCACGCACCCACCAAGCCCTGCCCTTCTGACTGCCCCGAGCAGGGGGCAGTGCTGATTTCGGCAGGGCTCTCTTGCTGCAGAGGAGGGCTGTGTCCCAGCAAGGGAGAGCTGAAAGCAGAGCCTTCTCCAAGCCTGATCCATTGCACCTGGTGAAATTTGGGAAACTCTTGGGCAGCTCTTCAGATTTCCTCTCACATTCCTCATGATTAGTAGAAGATCACAGCAAGCTTTTGCACGGGTATCACCACCAGGAGCAGGCTGGCAGCGTCCCTTGGCGGGACAGCTCAGCAGCCAACTCATGAAAACGTTGCTGCCAGTAACCATGAAGGCTTCACTCCTCTCGTGGCAGGGCTGGGGACAGGGCTGTGCCCCAGGGCCCAGCTGTGCAGCCGCGGGGTCTCGGGCTCCACTCGCCAAGGGCAGCGGCTCAGCTCGTGCCCGGCTGCTCGCAGCCCAGCTGCCGCTGCTCGTTCGGCACCGCTGACGTGCCCGCGGTGAGGGGCAGCGGGGCTGCAGGGTGGCTCTGGTGGAACTAATGAGCTAAAAGTAGAAAACAGGAGGGGACCGCGGCAGGTGGCTTCAGCAGGCGGGAAAAATGAAGGTTTCCATTTCCACATGCCACAGAGGATGGCGTTAGCTATGCGGGGAGGTATCTGAGTGGAAATCCTCCCGCCGCTCGCCAGGCTGGGGGCTGCTCTCAGGAGCCGGGTGCCTCGAGGGGGACGTTTGTCAATCAGATTGCTTTTTTAAAGAGCGTGATGCTTGCAACACCTGGGAAGGGCTGTGCCTGGAAACACTGCTGGGCACGTTTATCAGGGCAGGAGGGGAGCTTTGGGGAGGACTGTTGTGGGCTCGGAGCAAGCATCACCATCCAAGGCACTGCTGTGCTCCTGGGAGCGCAAACCCGACGGTGAGGATGGCCAAACCCTGCTGGCTGTGTGCAGAAGCCTAAACAAACACTGCTCCCCATTCTGCCCCATGCCACAGCCACTCACCCTGGTGAGCTCAGGGAGGCTGCGGCATCCTGCAGAGCAGCAGGACGAGCTCCTCATGGCTGCCTGCTTCCGCAGGGACCTGCAGGCACTGCCCGTGTTCCAGCAGAGAGCATTCCCAAGCAGACGGGTGTCACGAGGGCAAGAAGAACCCACTGTGTTTCCCCATGGCAATTTACCTCCCCTTGTACCCAGCCCTTCTACAGGGCTTTTCTCCATGCTGGCACCTGAAGGAGCTTCTCCAGATGTCGGTGGTGCCCGTCTCACTACAGATCTCTCACATCACCCGCTGGCTTTCTTTCCCTGCCAAGCTCCCAAGCTGCCATGAGTGCTCTCCCGAAAGGTACCTCCGTGTGTGGGAATCACCGCGCTCAGAGGCAGAGCAGCACACAGCCACCAGCTCTCGTGCTCCTCTTCATGGGGCTCGGGCTCAGGATCCCTTGCAGAGGGGTGGTCGCAGGGCTGAAAGCAAAGCTTTTGGCTTTAGATAAGCTGCGACCTGCCCATTTCTCAGCACGCTTTAGCTGAGTCTTCAATCACCCACCTCTTCCGCTCCCCGTCCCTGGATGCTCCAGCCCTGTTACCCACTTAGTTCTCATGATTCTTACTTACTGGCTCCTCCTGTGCGTTAGGAATGCCGCATGCACCTTCCCCTTCGCACGCAGCAGAGCGAGACCCTGGGAGGTGGGACCCGATGGCCTCGGCCAGGACCTCCACAAAGGAGAACCACGCAGCGACCGCAGAGGGAAGGTCGCAGAGAAGCTAACAGAGGAAATAATTAGGCGACGATCCGCCTGCTGTGGGGAGTTCATTTAAAAAACAGGCATGTCTTCCGTAGGTCTAGCCATTTCCCAGCTACCTGCCCCCATTGGTTAATTAAACTGATTAATGATATTCATTGTCAGGGAAGGCTCACAAGAGGGAGATGAGGAAGCAGCTGTGCCCCAGCGTCTCCCTCATCCCACCACAGCATGGCTGGGTGGCTGGGGCTGGGGCAAGCGGCTGCTGAGGCCCTGCTGCCCCCCATCCAGCCCAGCTCCAGCCCCATATCCAGCCCAGCTCCAGCCTCGTGTCCGGCCTGGTTCCAGGCCCTGCTCATGGCACCAGGGCGCGGCGGGGCCTAGCCCGGCCTGCTCTGAGGTGTGCAGCATGCAGGCACTGCTCGGTGAGGATGGGCCCTATAAACTTGTTCACAGATACACATCAAGTTTTTTTAACGCCTTTCACGGATCCTCTCACAAATTGGCCATTGTCTTCCAAATGAAAAATGGTGGAAGAAGGGTGATTATTCGCATACACAGAATACCAAGACGGCACGCTCTGCCCGAGGTGACACACTGGGGCTGAAGCAGGAGCCAAACCCAGACCTCCTACCATGAGGTGACTTTGTTCCAGAGAATACTCTCCGCTGGATCGGTTCTAGCCCAGCTGTCAGCTCCAGTAAGGCTCTGTCTTTCTGTAGGTCGAATACCTGCTGCCTCCTCTCCGTGCAGCCCTGACAGCTTGCTGCGTGGGCTCCTTCCCAGCCTCCAGCTGGTGGACATTGCATACCCTGCATGTGACTGCCTAGAAGTTAAGACTTTCAAAGATGTATGTTAACCCCAGAACAAATCCCTGCACTTTATGTTCCGCTGCAAGCGAGAGACCAGAGCTAGATATTTTTTAGCAAACCTTTGTGCTGGCCACCCCTCCCTAAAGCACCAGCAGACAACGCAGCAGGGTTGAACACAGCAGCACGGGACCAGCTCCCACCCCAGGTGCAGAGCTGGGCCTGCAGGCAGCCCCCACACTGCCTGTATCACAGGGAACCATTACTTCTGCTTGCTGTAAATTTGCGAAGGATACCTCAGCACAAGCAAGAAACTTGTCTCCAGCTCAGCCAGTAACCCTGCTCTGCCTGCCTCCAGGTGTTCCTGTCCATCCTGATGCAGTCCACTGGGAAGAAACTGACAGCTGCACTGCTCAGCCATCCACAGGCATGCAAGGAAAGGCCTTGGGATGTGAAATGCAGGCTACAGCCTGATTTCTCTGCTTTTTTTTCTCTCTCCTGGCCAACAACAGGGCATGCAGGGCACTGCCTGTGCAGCCCAGGTAGAGGAAAGCTGGTGAAAGTCAGTGACAGTATCCCACTAATGGAAGGCTTTATTGCATACAATTAACCTTCCTCTAAGGAGAATGGCTTGCTCTGAAGGGAAAAAAACTGTTAGAGGTGTCTGTGCCCTCTAGAATCACACAAATAGTTCAGCTGAAGTGAAGACGTGTAGACGGGCACTTAAAGTCTTGTTAAGACTTGTTCTGTTTTTTTCTTTTTAAGAAACCGGCTTCTGAGCATTTACTCTGCAATATTGTTAAAGCCTAGAAATCCAAACTGGCAGTTCCTCGTGGAAGAGAGGATCCTCAGCCAGGAGGAATTCAGGACGGCGACTTTCACATCTGGGATGTTTCACCACGAACCAGATCAGCTTTCTGTTCTCAAGATTTTCTCTCCACCTGCCCCCAGCACTGCACCAAGCCCAGGAGCCTGGAGGGAGGAACAAACTGACATCGAGAGCCGAGAGCAGGAGACAAATAGGAGCGCTAGGAAAGCACATGAAGTTGTGAAAGTTTACACGCAGGAGACAGCAGCTGCCGACAAAGTTATTCGTTCTGTTGCCATTCTGCTGCAGTCCAGATCATGCCAAAACGTTCCAGCAATGTGTGTGAGATCACCATTGAACCAGTTCAGCCCTCCCTGATGGAGGCATTTCGTGTACTTGCTGTGGATTAGATGCTTTATGTTACTTATGTTCGTAACGATCTGGAATCGCATATCACCAACCACGTCTCAGTGAACAACAGCCAGGGGTTTTCTTCCTACATGAATTGCTGCTGTGAGAGCTGGGGGTCTGTTTCTACAGACCCTCAGAGAAGAGAGCTGAGCCACTTCAAACTATTAAAGCCTGACAGCATGTGGGGTACAAGTATCAGTTATCTTCAGCTGTCCTTCAGGTTCTCTCTGTCTCCATAAATTTATAAGGTGTCCACTATGAAGCAGAGAGGGCCAGCTTACAGATACTGAAGCATGGTAAATAAGCATCTCTTTTTCATTGGCTTGTCTCATCATCATTATGCTCAGAACGTGAGCAGACGTGCAGCAGTACAAGGGATGAATCCAAAGACCCCGTGGTTCCTCTGCATGGGGATCTGCGGGACCGCTGGCTGCACGGCCCCGACACACTGTTCCACCCCATCAAGCGTATCGGTGTGTGTATTTTTTCCTTTTAAAACAAAGGCCCACGCAAGCTCCACCCCATCATTGTGATATCTCTCCGTGCGATTGGAGGAATTCTTGGGGTACTTCTTGAAAGCCAAAGACTCTGAAGCAGCTCGGAAGGTTACCTTGTGCCTGGCACACTTCCTGCTGGCAGCATATTCCCTGTGTTAAGGGACTTAGTTTGCAAGAGAAAAAGAATCGGCTTGGAAGTTTTGACAGATCACAAACTACCGGATTTGAGATGTTCAGAGGATGTGTATCCTAGTCCTAACGCAGTGCTGGAAGGATGAGATCACAATCACAGGTTGGAAGTAAGCAACAGTTACAACCAATATTGGTTTGGGGTGACCGCAATTCTCTGTTCTCAGTCCCTCACGTATCAGGTGCTGTATCAGACGCCTCCACATTTGGGAACAAGCAAAAAACCCCAACCAACAAAGTGAGGGGAGGGAACTAGTGAAGAAATAACTAGGTAATCTTGAAAAGCAATCTTACACAGGAAGCAATAAGCCTTTTTTTTTCACATTGGGAAACTTCTGGTTTCCACTGTAGCCACCCATTTTTTCCAAGAACTGATTTAAATACAAGTTTACATATCTTAGTTAATCGCTTCCTTTAATGTTTAGCCAAATACATTTAATTGTTGATTTGAATATGAAAAGATATCTGCTATTCGACATCAAAGCTGTAACCCCTAGTGAATACCACAAGGGTTAAGAAATCGTTCTGCGTAGGGCAATCTCTCTCCTCTCCATGGCAGAGTTCTACAACAGACCTGCTCAAGGGGCTCACGGCCTTCTCTAGGGCACCCACACATCTGCAAGTTTTTTTCAACAAACGCTTAACATCTTTTATTCAGGGCTCATATCTGAACAAGAGAAGGAAAATGACTAAGCTTATTTGTTCCAGTTTAATGGTAATTTTGACACAAACTGAGGAAGTGTGATGATGGTATTTTGTGCTGTCTAGGCATAGGACTGATCTAGTCATGGGAAATTGTGCTTTCCACCTAGACTTGATCCAGGTGCTATGCTTCCAACTCTGTACAGATACGGAGAAACATTCTTTGATGCAACTAACAGTCCTTCTCTGGCCATGGACAGAGGCAGTGCCACCTGAAATACTTCAGAATACGCACAAGTAAAACATAACCAGTGTAAGAGATGACTAAATATTGCAGATGGTGTGCCTTGAAAACGTTGCACTCTCCTGGACGCTTGTGTTTACAAGACAAAGGAGGGTGACTGGGAACGAGGAGCTCCAAATCATTTGCCCAACAGAAGAAAGTTACTTCCAAAGGAAGTGATAAAGACTGTGGTCCTGAGCAGCCCCGCTGGTTCCAGAGGGCTGCAGCAGCTACACAGCGGACAGCGGTAAGAGCTTGAGCCTCCTCTACAAGAGGAAACAATGCAGAGCCGTAACGCTGTGAATTATTCACTTGGCTTCTGTCTGTCCCTATCTACTGAAAATAATGTTTTTTCAAAAGGAGGTAATTATACATAACTGTTCCTCTTCAGTGAAGCCATGTAATAGAAGACGCTTTTCCCAAAAGCATTACTCAGCCGAGCAGGTCACACCCCTTCATATCATACAGCAACAGCCAACGCTTTGGTAAACACTGCCGGACAGAGCACTCAGGGTTGTCACAGACGTGGAGTTCTAGCACAACTGACAGAAGATGATGCCTTAATAAACTTACTTCATCTTACACACATCATCTTACACGCACGCGCACAAGCTCAGAAGTTATTTTGACCAAATATGTAAATTGGCATTTCTCTAACTGCTGTCATCAGTTGCAAGTTTTCCATTACACAGACTTGGGCTAGCAGCTGTTGAGTATTATCTTGCCTTCTGTATGATAAGCCTAGAATTCAAGCCATAGAAAAAACAAGAGGAACTGCTGGGCTTTTCTTCAAGTCAAGTCAATACTTTCCCTCTGTAATTCCACTGTGAACTTCAGCTTATTGTGTACAAGGACAAAGTAACACTTTTTTCAAGTTTTGCTACCTGGGTTGACAATTTTATTTTGTTGCAAAACTTCTGCATATGATCAGAGTTGTGGAACTGAACAAAAATGGGTAGAGGAAGTACTTCCTGTTTGATTAGCTGTGCTCAGAGACACTGCCTTACTCAGGCTGCTTTCTTTCATAAATGCTATCAGTCGCTTACACAAATGGTGCTCCTAAATCCGTTTATAAATCCATTTAAAGCCAACCCAAAAGAACTCTCTCCTCTAGGAGAGCGTAGGCCATAGAAGATGCAGAAACCCATTGAGATTAACAACTGTAGGTCAAATGCACGTACAGTATGCCCCACACTGTAAGAGTTTTACCTGGTCTTCAGATGAACTGCATCACATCAGCCAACACCAAGTACGAAACGTACCAGATAATAAAATGCTTTATCCACTTCCAGCTTTGTCTGGACTAGTGACAGTAGGATCACTGCTGGGAGAAACCACCTGTAAGCTACGGACAGAGATGCTCCTCCACTTGGTTTTAGCTTCCAGCCAACGGAACTGTTAGGCTGCTCCCTAGCTAGCAAATTCCCAACCCTCCACTACCGACAGCCACAAACAGCAGCCATCTCCCCGTCTCTCTTCCCATTATCATCGTAACGCTCAGCCTGAATGCGCCTCCCGCAACCAGCCCTGCAGCTATTTCCCATGCCTTTGCTTCATGTTGCCTCACTATTTCCGCACACATCCCTTTCACTTTGGAATTGAAATACAGTTACGCCTGGACATCAGCAATTCAGTTTACATTAGATAATTTTCTAGTATTTCTTCAATTGTCTTGTTCACCAAATAAGTAACAGTAAAATCATTAGAGATGGTGGAGTATTTGTTGACCCTCAGTGTTTCAGATCCTTTGTTCTCATTTTACAAGAGCCTTCAATTGCAATAAAACCCATAATAAATGAGAAGAAATAAACAGTAAGACAGAACTTGTTTTGTCACAAACTTCCCCTCACATATTGTATCAAACCTTTTAAAAGACTTGGGTATGTGTTTGTTTCTTTTAATTACTTGTAAATAGCTCCTGGCACTGACAGTCAGAAACAGTTAACAAAATTGTTTCATATGCTTACCCTCTCAAAATTATGACAAACATTTCTGGTGGCATTCCATGACAATCAGGATGAAATGATGTTTGCTGTGAGAGCTTGGTAGTCCTATTCCTTTTGCTGTGCCAACATCAACCAGCCACATGGTGAGTTATTTCAGAGGGCAGAACTTGCCAGAAATCTAAACAAAGTCAACAGTGTTTCTTCTCCTTAAACCATCTCACCATGACTCCAGCAAGTGCCAAAGATGGTCCAAGAAAAATCTGGACTACCCACTCTGCTCAGCCATCTCATATAACCACACGCCAGGTCTCAGGGAAGATGGCTCCTAAGCAAACTGATAAATGCTGACTTCATGACCCATGCAGCAACACCATCTCCTGCTTAACATATATTCCAAGGTCATGTGAGATGCAAAACAGAAAACACGAAGCCACATCTCAGTGGAATTAACTTTTATTGAGGGGAAAAAAGGTTTACACGTAGTTACAGGCTTTTCCATCCGTACTCTGACTCCAAAAAGGACTGGAAACAAAACTTGCTTCATCATTATTGCAATACGAAAGTTTTGAGCTTTGTTTTGTTTTCAAGTGAACAGCAAATTATATAACTAATTGCTATGTTCAATAAATAGTTTTTTTCTCCTGCACTGATTAAAGGGAAGTATTTAACCAAGTACAATAAAAAAAAGGATCTTTATGGTTTTAACTTCAAATATTTTCCACTGTGTAGCAATCCAGAAACTTATCTATAAAACACAGCCTTAATTTTCCGTGTACAATGATTTTTTTTTCCCAGTCAGCCAAATATCAAATTTTGCTCTAGCTCAAGTATTCTACACTCAAAACAATTACCTTAAAAAAAAAAAAAACCCTCTGGTTCATGACTACCTAAATAAATTTCTTTACAGTAAAGGCTCAAAGTCGTTACTTGTTTATCAAAGTAAAAGGTAAACATTTTAACAGAAAGATTAACGAGTTACTTGGAAATGCAGGTTTATATTAAAGTATCCGAGTGTATTACATACGACATGCAAGCTTTAAAAATACCACTGCTCTCTTTTGATTAGCCAGGAGTCCAATTGTTTTAAAAACAAAATAGGAATGACTTCCAAAATGTATCAACACTTTGGGTTTTCTATTTAATTTTGCTTAAAATGTTGTACTACACAAAACCTACAACAATTACAATATTTAAGAGTATTACATAAGGAGGGATGGAAAACAGGAATACTTCAACTGAAGATATGTATGTTCTAAACAAACCAAAGTTTTGTAAAATAGCTGGATGGAGGACAAGGAAGGCAGGGGTAGAAGGGAAAACAGTAGGGAAACTAAGGTCTAAACTTTTTATTTAAAAATCACGTCCTCAACTGTTCATTCTTCTGATCTTCAGTAGCGCCCTGGAGAAAAAAAAAAAGACAAAAATCATTACTATGAACTAACAGCACACAAACTAAAGCACTGAAGTGCCTAGTTTTGTCTTTTTCTTTCCATGTTCAGAACTTCTACCGATCAATTAATACTAGTAACAAGTCTTATGCTGACCCGATTCCATTTCTTCATTCATATTTACTTACTTGGACTATAGGAACGGGATCTTGATCGTGATCGGTACCTGCTATAGTAAGGCGACGGTGATCGTCTCCTTTAAAGGAAATTAAAAAAGAAAACAAACATCATCATAATGAAAGAAGCCTTATTCACATTACTTCTACAGAACAGAATCATTTCCTTGGCACTGAAAGACTTGGCCTGCATGAATGACTTCAGCTTTATTTGGCTGTAGCTTACAGCTATTTAACAAAGGCTTTTATATTTCTCTATCTGATGTGTTTAAAACTCAGGTATTGCTACAGAACATTTAATAAACTCTCACTAGCCCTGCAAACATGTAAGTGCTTTTAACAGATGCCTACAATTCTTGTTGTACAACATTCTCTGAAACTAGATAACTCTCAGAACGGTCAGATAGCCATGAAATGCCAAGCATTAAAAACCTCATCTACAAATAACCCCTTCTTTAACAGCACTGCTTGCCAGCTGTTCCTAGTTCTATATACAGTACGGAAAAAGAGTTCCCTTTTTTTCTGCTCACTGCTTTTGCAGGGTGTACGCCCTACACCTTCTCCAGGTAGCAAAATTAATCCCTCACCCAACTAATAAACGCTTAACTGAATTAAAGAAACACTGAAGATTATGACTACTTTAATTTTGTATGACAAAATGCACCATAAGGCAGCTCTAAAACAAGCACATATGAAGAATCTTGACAAATGTGTTACTCCATTTGTGTCACCTAAAACTGATTTTTTTTTTTTAAACCTTTTCCTCAAATCCACTGTTCCTACAGAAAGAAAATGAAAATTGCGTACCTGTATCTGTAGTCATATTCTTCATATCTGTCATATCCTCTGTCATACCCCCTATCATAGTAAGAATCACGGCGACGACCCGCTCCACCACCACCACCTCCTCCACTGCTGTGAGGAAGAAGCACAAAGTAATTCAAGTTATATTTATTAAATCATTCAAAAGCTTTTTTCAGTGTTCCTGTAAATGAGACACTGAAGAATAAGCCCTTAAACAATCTAATGATTAAACATTTAAAGAAAAACATCTTCCAAATAGGGGGGGGAAAAAAAAAAAAAAAAAAAAAAACCCCAACCCCAACCCCCCCCACCCCCCCCCCCAAAAAAAAAAAAAAAAAAAATAAAAAAAAAAAAAAAAACACCCCAAGAATTTCAGCCTAGTTCTCATAAAATTTGAAGGCAAATGGGCACCCAAATATTTCGGTAAGCTAAGGGTGCATTAGCTGAGCATACTGGATGAAACTTAAAAAAAATAACTTACTCAATTTTTCGAGAATAAAAATACAAGAAACCACAGTAGGACTTAATAGCCTTTTTGAGAAAGAGGCTGAATTTAAAAATTAAAAGATTAATCTGCAGTTCAGTTGCTTCAACCAGACTTCAATCCCTCAATTTAAATCAGTTTTAGTCCCACCACAGGAAATGAACAAACTCCTTACTGCGTGGGCCTGCCCATGTAGATGCCTGGGGTGGGGGTATGTGCTCTTTTGGTGATGGAGTAATCCACCCGAATCCTCCTGCCATCCAGCTCCATACCGTTTGCATGCTCCATTGCCTGCAGGGAAGAGAAGGAGCAAGGACATGAAACCTACAACCTACTATGGAGAGCTAGGTACAAACCACCCCGATTTCTGCCAGGAAAACAAGCCCCGAGCAGGCTTCCTTCAGGCTGGTTACTAGTGCCCCGCTGTGGTGGCTCGCCCCTGTCCCCCGGCCCGCTTGTCGGCAGCGAGCGCTTCAGGGCTGCACCCGGGCGCCGAGTGCCGTGGCAAGCAATCCCTTTTTAAGGATGCACAGGACTATCCACTAACACAGTCACTTTCTTTGTAGTAGACTTTGCCTTCTACCCATCAAAAAGGTAAACAAAGTCAAAACAGCTTTTCCTGAAAACCGCATCTTTCCTACCACCGGCTCCGACCCAGAGGGGATGGGCGGATTCAAAGGCTGTGCAAAACAGTGGCTTCCTGTAGGGTGCATATGGCCGGATTACTGCTAGTCGGCTGCCATTTCATGCTCTCCCAGCCTCCTGCCATCTCCCTTACAAGGACCTACTCCAGCTTAGTAAAATGGCGGGTTCAGCCTACATGGATACCTAATTACAACCTTCCTCCCCACTCGCTCTGACAATAGCAGCTAGCTGAAGCGATACGCACAGGGGTCTGCGCTGGAGCAGCCCGTGCCTCCAGAGCCGCTCGCAGCCCCTGCACGCGCTCGCTGGGGGCTCTAGCCCCTGCTTCTTTCGTCTTTGAACCAATACAATGGCCTTTCACAAACTCAAAATCATGCAAGTAGTTTTTCAGAGGACCACAGCGTACTTTTGAGAATTACATACACGCAAATAGTAACTTTAAAAAAAATACATTTATTTAACTAACAATTAATGTTGGATTTGACAGTTACTAAGATTTTCAAAGTAAATTTTTTATTTTTGATCCTTCCATCCACCACTGTTCTAGGACCTCCGAAATACTACTTTAGGAGGGACTTTGACCAACAGACATAATTTTCATTGTCACGTGACAGAGATACTGCAGCAATCTTGAACTTACCAGTATTTTTTGTCTCATTTAACTATGAGACACAATATACACACCTCAAATCATGAATGTGCCTCTAAACAAAGCATTTTTTTTTTATTATTAATTAGATTAACAACTTCAGAAATTAACTTCTTAGCAGTTCTGTAACAAGAACCTTCCTGAATTAACTTAATCTATAGAGGAGGAAACAGAACTAACACCATGATTTAACTTTGTGGCTCCAAACTGGAAGTGACCCAGTTATCACTAGCCTATTTATCTGCACTTACTGTGCTTTAATAATTCTGTTTATGCCTATGCTATATCGCCACCTAGTGAGTTCTGGTCCTCCACAGCAACCTAACAACTACACTGGGCAACTGCCAGGCTGAGCCAAAGAGCGCGTCAGGCCTCTCAACATACACTAAGATGTGTGTTGTGAATAAAATGTGACTGTTAGCTTTCCTTTCCTAACCTTGAAATTTGTTAAGATCTTACTGCACAAGGATGAATGAAATTAAAATGAATCTGTGCACACACGCTACGAGTTATCACAAAATCAAAACTGCTGCAAGGAGGCCGGTGGTAAAATTAGCTTCATGCTGAAAAGCATCTTTCTGGCCATGTGGCAGACATCTTAAAAGGAAAGGAGTTTTCTGCTTCACGGCACTTTCATGTCTGCTTCACAACTTGCAGAGAAATAACTTTGCTGACAACAAGGCACCTGA
This sequence comes from Penelope pileata, assembly GCA_013396635.1. Classification (NCBI taxonomy): domain Eukaryota; kingdom Metazoa; phylum Chordata; class Aves; order Galliformes; family Cracidae; genus Penelope; species Penelope pileata. The sequence goes on along the minus strand of WBMW01000413.1, from coordinate 110,617 downwards.
AATCCAGGACATCTGGCACTTGTTTTATTTAGTTAGAAGTACAAACACTTCTTCCAGAGGAAAGAAGAGTTCTTTGACATAGGGAGCAGCGCAGAAAAGAACAAGATAACAGCAAGGCAGCTGAGGAGTTAATTCTGATTAAAAAACTTGACAGTTTGTCTTCCAAATACTGAGAAATTTATTACATTTCAGCAGATAAAGATTAGTCAGTTACCATTCTGCAGGAAACTCAGACACCCTGGTCACAATGTCTGATGTCCTACTCAATGTTAAAACTTTCATTTACTTAGCTTTCGACAGCTGTCAGCAATAACTGACAATTAAAAAAGTTAAATAAGCCAAGATCTTTAATGTATAGACATACGAAGCCTTTTACAGTTTTAACTGCATCCTCCAACCGCAAGAAAGCACAAGTGTTGATAGTACTACTCACATCCAGTCCTTAGCAAGCGGAAACTCCTTCCCAAGATGGTGGGTTTTTTTGTTACAATTCTCTGCATCACTCCCAATTTACACATCTTAACTCTTCGAAACAAAATACTGAAGTTATTAGCTAACACCTGCTGCAGTTTTACCAACAGCTCTGTTGTAAAACCTGTTTCAGACAAGTGACACCACAGTATTTACTTTGTTCAAAGACTGTCAAAACGTATCAGTGATTCCAATCACTGACGTTTAAAGTTTTTCCTTTAGCTAAGAGCAGTTTATAATCAAATTTAGGATTTTACAATTTCATTAGAGTAGCATGTTTTATTCAGAAAAAAATTCAGTTTGCTTCTCTTGCTGCCTTTATACAAGCATGAATGCTAAGCATACTTAAATGTCCAAGTGGAAAGACATCACACACTTGTGCTAACGATGCAAAAAAACATTTTCAAACCTGAAAATTTGCCTGAAAGTCAAAATCACTTTCCAGACCATCAAATAAAACATGTTGAAGGAAAAAAAAATGAAGGTACCTTGGGATTTAAAGACATACAATGCCCTCTTAGGAGCCTTTAACTGACAAGACTATTTTTATTTCAGCCTGGGTTTTCTTCCAGCTACCTGAACACTGTCAGAAGGCTGACGAGACTTCTGCAAGGGACAGCAAGCAAGCAACCAAACAGGATTCCCATAAACATACACTACAGTTTTGGTCACAAACTTTTGGTCACAAACTGTGGAAACACTGACTTTGTAGGCCAGATTATAATCTCTACGTTGACAGAAAACACAGACTAAGACTTAAGAATGACACGGGCAATAATTCAATCTTACATTACAGTTTTAAACCCAGAGAAGCCTGCCTGTAGTAAAGCTCTTCGATTTGTAAGCTGTGAGTTTGACAAGATAAGCAGTTCCCAAACCACTGGGTCACAACCTACGGTGGCTCAAATTCAGTTTAGCACTGGATTTAATGAGGATGTCTGAGAACATTCTGGAAAATAAGCATCTGATGGGTGGAAGAAAAATGAAGAAACCCAGCTTTCCTCACCTACAGCAGGACTGACAAGGTGAATTCAGGTATCCATTTCACCTCTGAACAAGAGTTGATTTATATTCTCTAGCTTAAGGGAGTTTTGTTTTTAAATATGATTAAAATATTGGCAATTTTTTTTCGTTTCGATTTCTGAGCTTAAACATCTATTGGTTACATAGGTTCTTTTTTAAACCTTAGAGTTGTAGAATAAAGAAAATCAAGATTTTAGAAAATCAGGATGAGTAACTGGGTACATTTCTCCAAGAATTAGCAATTTCATGCTACTGCATGGTGCGCAGAAGCCTGTAACTTAATTCCAAACAGAGCCCTTTTTATGTTCTTTTCTGGCATATTAAGAGTGCTTTCAATATCAAAAACATCACTTCAAGCAATATGAGAAGTTCTGGACAACAATGATGCTTCTAAACTGGTCTGCTCACATCACAAAATGCAAATTAGAATGCACAGAAATAACATAATTGAACAACAACACAAAAACATGTAATTATTAGTCCTTGGCAATTAAATTATATTAACAGTTCAGCTGGTCTGTGCAAGGTTTGCCTTGATTGCCAGTATACACTAATTCAGAAAACTGCTCTGAAATACAGTCAAAACTGTAAATAGCATGTAAGTAGCATGAGAAGCTGAAAACTCTGTATTGCCAACAGCTGTTGTAGTTAATGCTTCACAGATGAGCTCTTGCTACAGACACGTAGCGTGTTCACAGTAGCCTCAGCTTTAACAACAACTAGTTTATTGTACAGGTTACTGAGAAGCTGGGCACTTGCACATGAAATCCCTGTTAACTGTATTAAGAATCATCTCCCTAGAACACCCACTGCTTTTTACTCACGATCCTCTTAGTGTCAACCCTGAGAAAACCTATCTGCCTCTCAACTTGTGTTTTTCATCCTACTACACAGGCTTGTATTTCCTCTGTAAACAGAAAGAAAAGGAAAATCCTCAACTAATAATGTGATGGAGGTGTGAATAATTCAGCTAAAACATTACAAAGTGTACAGTTCAGTGCTAGTGTTGCAAAACAAAGTAGGCCAATCTTGAGCAACAGGTCTTCAACAGAGATCTGCAGATCTTACTCTTCATGTAATGTTGCTGTACTCTTCAAATGTGGTTCTGAAGACGTAGCAGAAGATTAATAACGTAAGACACTGCAACAGACAAGGCCAAAACCAGTATGAAATAGTACTTTTCTAACTTCTTAAAAACAAAAATGTCACTGTGTTTTGGTTTTTCTAATGAAGTTACATTTTAACCAGTTCAGTAACCCACGTGATCTGTGAGAATTGTTAGCAGGGACAACAAAGATCCCAACAGGATTTCAGCTGCAAGAGAATCCACACAACACTGCAAGTGACCTTACCTCAAACAAATTACCAAGTTTAAAGCCAACTATTCACAACTCATCTGGCATCCAATCTGAACATTAACAGTGCTCCAGAGCACACCAGCTAAGAGGCTTCCTGGTGTACCCCACTTGGATGGATAACAGTGAAGAGGACATGAAATCCTCGTGGTTATCCCCCCCACCCAGGGTTCTTCTACACCTATTTAATCCATCTGTGGCTGCTTTAAGTTCAATTAGGTCAACATCTTACCTAGAGTCTTACACTGTCTTTATTCAGAAGCTTTGTTATGCTGTTTCCTTAAAGAGGAAAAAGTATTTACCTGAATCAGAAACAGCCCAAGTAACACCACACTTTCAGCACACCCAACTTTTCAGATCTGGTCCATCTTCCCTAGGGATTTGTATCACGCCCGTTGGTTCCCCTACAGGGCCTGTCAGAGTTTTATGCCTACAGCTGTATCTTACTTTCCTACTTATTGCCACTTCAAATGTGCCTTCAGAGCCTGTGAAATCAAGTTAAATAAAGCCATTTTTTCTCCCCAGTGAACTGATGTGGGAAGAAAGAGGAACGGAAAACCTCCCAACACTTGGGACTTATATAACTGAAATAAATCAGCAAAGATGAGATGGGAAAAGTTTGTTTACATTCCCAGCAACTTTAGTTCCTACTTACAGGGCTCATCTTTATTACTGCATTTTTGATTCTGCATGTAATATCCCATTTTTTCCTTTGCATTCCAGTTCTGTAGTTTCTGCCAAAGCAGCTTCATTCTAAACAAATTACTTCATGGTATTTACACGAAACATTTTAAGAAATGCATGGTGTCATGCATGACCATTGCCAATGACAACTAGGAAAAAGAAGTACTTCCCAAGACATGAAGTTTTAAAACAGACAAGACTAGCACAGGAATGTGACAAAACAATGTCCAAGTATTTTGGCACCTGACTATGCTACAGAACAGTCAAAGTTTCAAAATCCTACCAGACTGCAAAGAAATACAATGCTAAAAAGCCAGAACAAAAAGGCCACTGAACATGGACACAGAGCTATCCATCCCACTACTTCCTTTCTCAACCTGTCAAAGCGATACCGGAAAAACGAACAGAAGCTGAAAGAAGTTTCCAGTGCTTTTACTTAGTGCTCTCCTCTAACCTGCAAAAGCCACACACGTACAACTTCCATTCTTGTCATAAATCGATGCTCTGTAAGTCATTTCATCATCATCTACAGCTGCTTGCTCTATCACAATTGCTTGTAGGATCATACCAGGAATCAGTTACAGCTCAAAACTGAGTCTAGCCCAACGAAGTCACCCATGAAAAATTTTTCATTGAACTATCATCAACTAGCATCAGCAGTTTTCACTTTTAAGTTACTGATAGCAGGCCCACAGCTGTCACCCTCCCTTCCTGCAGCACTAGGTGAGAGAAGTCATGCCCAAGCATTCTGAAAATACTTATCTCCTGTAAACAGAGTCAAACAGCAAATCTGAAACATCTGCCCAGGGCTATTCATCCATAACCATGTTTGAAGTCTGTAACTCATTTTGCCCGTAAGAAGTGAAGAGACATCTCCACGATGAAGGCTTAAATGCTAAGTCAGTACTTGCACTGTTACTAAAAAAAGGTATGAATAAATACCCTGGCTGACTGAAAAATACAGGTGCTTTTAAAAGAAAAATTCTAAAGAAGAAAGGACACATCTATTCATTTAACAGCAAATGCACGTAGAATTTATTAAATTTAGTAAAGCTCGCGGTATCTTTACACAGGTAAAAAAAATTCTTGCTGTAGTGAACTGTAATACAGGCTGCTACTCAGACTCCTTGATTCTTTCCTTACACATCAGTTACACTATCAGACACCTATTCCAGCTGCAAACAGCTATTTCTCTAACCACCCAAGTCACTGAGGTGTAACTCAGGCCAAAAAATACACCCTCTCAAATGCACAATGACATTCCTGAAGAGAATGGAAGAAAAAGCTATTTTGAAGAGGTAGCTTCCAAAGTATTTGAAAAAACCTGGAAGTCTTTAATGTCTGTCTGATTTATTTTCACTCTGAAGCAACCAATTAAGAAATCAAACTTCCACATTTATTACTGATTCAATATAAACAGCCCAGCCTCAAAATCTGCCTGAGCATCTGAGCATTGAATTAGCATGCTTAATCTGTTTGAAAGTGCCACATGGCTTGCGCAAAGTATTTTAAATGAATCTCAGAGAACTTTCCAGTGAACACACACAAAGTATTTTTACAAAGACATTTGTGAAGACAATGAACAAACAGCACATCTGTTTTAAAGTAATAAAACATGAATTTATTTACCTCCTTAGAATCGTCAATTCTCTCAAAATAAACGAAAGCAAATCCTCTTGATCGTCCAGTCCGTTGGTCGTAAACCACATTGACTCCGGTCAAAGGTCCATAACGGGAGAAGACTTCACGCAAATCTCTCTCGGTGGTATACAAACTGAGACCAAACACTCCAAGACATGTGTTAGGATCTGGATTAGCCTGGTAAGACAAGTGGTCAACTCCAATTAAGTTGATAAAAAAATAAGTTACACATTCTCATATGAAAACTGCTCAATTTTTTTTTTAAATGAAGAAACTTAAGTATAGTTCATTACACATTTGAATACTTCAAGAGTTAACATTCCAATCTTAAGATGCCTTCAAAATATAACTAATGTCCTGACTTTTATTTTAGGAAAAAACAAAGGTAAATTTCTCAAGTTGTACCAGCTGTACAGTTCAGAAAAATGATTATGACTACAGAAGAGACACAGATAACTGAAAGCCATTTTGTTAGTATCTCTCACTGAAATCAGCAACAAGATGCAGATGGGATGTGTGTGTGTGTGCTGAGAACAGGTCAGCCAGCCTATACTCCCATCTCCAGCCTTTCCACAAGGTCACCACTGGTGCTGAACACTGCACACTGCCTCTAGGTTCACACTGCAAATGCACCTGAGCTTGTCAGCAGGGACAGCTGAACTTTAACTCGCCTTCTATCCAAACTGTGTACTTTCTTTCCACAGTGAAGGTTAGTATTTAAATTTAAAAGTTTCTCTCTGTCCACATGTAAACTGGATCAAAATCACCAGCTCCTCTCATCTACATAGTAACAAACACTGAAGGCTGGTTCCATGAAACCAATTTTAAAGCATGCACAGTTATCTAGACTACAACTCTCACTTCTTTTAACACGATGTGGGAAATGGAATTACTTATATGCTTCACTTCAACTAAAAGAAGTCAAATATGAGAGTGTACAGCTGTCCAAGGCACCATAATTCATTTTTCTATTAGGTTCAAAGTTTCTCTACATGCCTCAGTTTACATAATGCCAACTCTCTCTAAAAATTACCATCATCAATGAGGGTTGCTTTTTTTTCTAGCTAAGCTCCTGACACCTGCTCTACTCAGAGCAGGAATTTAAAATAACTGCAACGGGCATAGGAATTTCATTTTTCCTGCTGAAACACTAATGGGAAGTTAACAATTGAGATTTGTACTTCAGTTTCAGATTTTCAGAGCCACTGATGCACAGTAATTTATGCCTCAGAGCTTCACCTTCATTGTGACTTGAAGAATGAAGAAGTTTAGATCTCCTGTCATGCTCTTTTGTGAACCCCACTCTATAGTTCCAGGTACCAAGATGACAACTTTAGATGACAATTTTCAAGGAAAGCCTTGAATTTCAAAACTTACTTTCATAACAAAAGGAAAACTTTGCTTTAAAAACAGTCATGAAACAAACTCATATTAAAAACTGAGCAAATTATTCCATAGTCCCTAGCTGAAAATCTAAACTTAAGAAAAAAAGATTAACTAAATTAAACTAAAAGTTTGGACTATGCACATGGGTCACTGGGATTTAACCTGCAACATGCAGATTTTCAAATGAAGAGCCCTGGGAGTCAGCATGCAAAATATAAACCAAGAGAAACGTATCTATGAGCAGTAGGCTTAAGTTTACCCTACCAGGCTCTGCAAGAAAACGCTTAGGGCTTAGATTTGCTTTCCGGAGAACCATAGCATTAGATTGCCAGCTGTGACTGAGTTCAGCACGGCCTTTTCTTTACACAGGCGGGAAAAAGTATTTGGATAGTACTTTTCCATGTAGAAAACAGGGGCTTCATAAGCAGTTATTTTCACAAGCATGTTGAAGAACACCGAAGGTTTTGCTCACTCGCTTCCACCTGAGCATTTTCCACTAGTGCACCAGTTTCTCCCAACAGGAGACCTGCAACCTAGCTTAGCTCTTCTTATAACAATCAAGATTAGCTCAACCTCCCTCACCATGTATAGAAAAGATTGTTAAGAGAGAGACGAAGTTATCCCAGAGAAGGCTCAGTAAACAAGCAGGATTCCAAGCCACTCCACTTGCTGTTAAAAGCAGAGCTTAAATTCAGCCAGAGGCTTCTCCACAGGGCAGAGGTCTGGGTGACCTATCGGCTACCTGTCTCCTGATCACTGGTACAGCAAAACAGGAGATCTGACTCCTCCTTTGTTTTCTTAAATAGCGGCAACATTTACAAATATTTTTAAAAAATTGACAAAAAATAGAGCTTGTTGACATAAACTCTCCTCCTTATCTTCTACCAAGACACAAAGGAGGGAGGAAGAACGTGATTTACCAACACTCTCATGCTACCTTTTCTTATTTTCATAATGTTTCAAACTGGTGTGGGTTTTTCTCCTTCCCCAGCTTGTCTTCAGGAGTCCATTGTAAAAAATAACATGTCCAAAATACTTGTATATTTGCTCCTTTCTGTTTGTCAAATTTCAAGCTTTAGTTTTAAGACATGAACTTTATACAACTCCTCATTACAGTCAAATAGCACAACAAAAACCAGCAGCCTGACATTTAAAAATCTTTCATTATAGAGGTTTACATTTCTTTTTATTCCCTTTCATCTCAAGCTATCTGATAATTTAGTGGCATTAACATCCACTGAAACACAAGTCCAGTGAAACCTCCCGGTCTTTTAAATCACTGTTTGGACAACTCTCTCCATACAATACTCCTCAGCGCTGTTCTTTTCTACAACCCCACTCACAATTAAAACCTATTACCTTTTCTGAAGCAAGAGAATCAGACTGTGCAACCTAAGCAACAAGTGACAGTTACATCACCACTGGCTGGATTTCAACTGTGTAGGACAAAAAGAAACCTTTTATATTCAACTTTTATACTGCCTCCATATGCCCAGGACAGCAGAAGTGGCAGAACTGTTACAATTTCCCTGGTGTCTTCAGAATCTTGCAATTTAGGGGATTCAAATCTGGTTTATTTTTATTTTGACATCAATTGTAAAAAGTAGTTCTAATAATGTGGAATTAACTGTGAAAAGGAGTTTCATATTTCACAGAATCATTTCCAAGACAAGAAAGACTTCTTTATAGAAAGATATTCTAACATTTGTAAATGTAGTAAATTCGTTTGTCTTTCACCAGGAAATCTGCTACAACTTTTGAAGTTCAGTTATTCCTGCCAACTTTCCAAGACATTAGATTCATATTTACTGTATCACGATTACACACTGGCAGCCATCCACAAACAGCTTAACTACCAATGTTGCTTCACAGCAGCTTAAGCCACTGTACATTACTACTGCCATAGTCTTGCCTTCTTCCACACTCATCTTCCCTCACATTAGGATTGTCTGTTCCTAGTGAGCTGCCTCACCAAGGTACATCTGCAAAAAAACTGCACTCTTTTTGACAGGACTTGTAATAAATACATTCAGATAAGCTAAACTAGATAAAAACTGCAAGTATCGCAGCCCTTACCAAGGAAGAAACAGACCTGTGTGTAGCAGCATTCATTTAGATCAGCTTCAAGTGATGTAAAATCAGAAGCTAACGCACTGAACAAGAAAGGACTTCGGGGAAAATCTCTCAGAATGACACACGTACACCCTGGTTAGCTCACACTTCTTTCTCTGTCCAGAGAGATAGTGGGTTATTTCCCATTTGAATTTTGAGAGGCCTACTGATCCTTTTCATAACTAAGTTTTCCTAGCTTATTAGACTTACACAAGCTAACAGTGCACAGGTTTATTTCTTCAAGCTAAACCAAATTCATTACTTAAAAGTATAAAATCACAGGCAGCTTTCAACATACTATGCTATGTTGTGAACACCACCACCTTCAGAATTTCTTCCTTTGCTTCTCTAGTCCATCTTGAAGGTATTTAAAAATAAGTGTGAAGTGTATACAGAAAATCTTATTTTATGAAGGGTACATATGCTTGGGACAAAATAAAAGTAGTCTAATTTCTTGAGCAGAGGGAAGCAGACATCAGCTATCTGCGCATACTGAACTGCAATGGTATGGTTTTTCGTGAAATTCTGCAACTGCCTTGCCAACTGCAGACACAAGTACCACCCAGCTGTAAGAAAAGACTTTGCTGTCCTCCCAGTGCTCCCAAAAAACAATTCCCATACCCTTCACTGACAAGACAACAAGCCAAATTCAGCCTGCAGCTAGCTTGGACTACACTGATGTAAGCAGCAACTGTTTTGTTGATACTCAGCCTTGGTGAACATGACATACTCTGCTGCCTGTGTGCCTTCTCCTGTTGGACATTGGAGAATGACTACGGCTCCGACGACGACGGTATTCTGGTGTGTACGATCTGCTCCGAGAACGTCTCCTATGGGAATGAGAATGGGAATGGGATCTGGAGCGAGTGTAACGTCTGTGCGAGTGTCTTCTGGACCTGGATCTTCAACAAAGAGAAAGTTTTTAATTAGGTCACATACATGCAAACATACAGAATTGTAAGCCTTAACGTTTCTCAGAGAAAAGCCTTAAATTTGCTTCTCAGAAGCTTGCTAGAATTAAAATAGTTAAGTTTCCCCTACTTGCTATCTGAAGATTGCACGCCTTAAATAACTTGCTCAGTAGCATGATTTTTAATTTGATCAGTGTTTCTGGCACAAAATGCAGATTATATTCACAACAGCATACAGAAAATTTGAAGCTTAAACTTGTGTTAGTTTAGCTGCATCTGTAACTAACACTTGTGTAATGGTATGGAAAGCAAATATACCACTGTCTTAGCTGGAAAATTTGAAGATCTAGCAGCAGTACAGTGTTGCATTATCTACACTACCTACATTATCTTTTATCTAACACAGACTACTCTTGCTGTAGTTCTCACTTGGGTTTTCTTCCTTTCCTAAAGGATGGGCCCACACAAGAGTTTCTCCAAAAAAAAAAAAAAAAAAAAAAGTTTGGAGGAAGGATACATGAGCTTGTAAAAATTGAACTGTAACCTCTTCTTTTCTCCAAAAAAAAGTTAAATCGTTAAATCTACTCATTTTAGCAAGGATTTCTACACTACTACTCGTATTTTATTACTTTCTCTATAAATACACAAGCTTTATTACTTACAGAATTTTTCCCCAGCTTTTTCCACCTGCATATCCACTACCATGCAAATTAACACAGCCCTCCCAACACACTCCAACAGGTTTATAAGTTTTACAAGAGATACAAAAAAAAATCTCAGAGACGTAACAGAAGAGCAGACACGAGCAATAATACTGAATTAACTTGAACTACTTTGCAGGCATACCTCGATTTTGATCTTGACCTAGAGTGCGATTCAGAATGTTTGGAAGCTCTCGAGGGACTGCGAGATCCTGACCTGCTCTCCGATTTTACACGAGCAGGACTCCCAGCTGGAGATTTTGACTGGGAGCGAGACTCCTAACAAAAAAGACAGTATTACAAATGGTATTGGTTGTATAAATGCCTAACTCCTAACATTTAAAGTACAGTAATTCTATTATATTGATTGCTCCTGAAAAACAAATGGTTAGGCAATACCCTCCAGAACAAATTTCATTTTGCTAACCCACTGTTAATATTGTATGTTTTCCTCAAATAGATCCCTGCTTGAACCAGATCACCAATTCTCTATTAACTAAGTAATCATGCAAATTCATCTACAACTTGATCATACAGACACTGGAACATAAACCATACATTTACTTAACCTAGGACCCATTCATTCTTCCAGATTCTTTTAATTCTACTTCACTCTTGCTTTCTACTTCTCTTCATTCTTCATTGAGTTTTTCATTTTTCATACTTCGTGTATTCTTCCCCAATTCAAACAATTCATTATAGCCTTAAAAAAACATTCAAGTGCTTCTATCTGACCAATCTTCTGTTCAATTTTTTCCCCCATTCAATTTTAATTTTCTGATCTTTAATACTTTTCATTAGCCTTCTTTTATCTTGATTTATCTTCCACATTCTTGGAAAAAACTCTTCAATTTCTTCACGAACATTAACCTTAATGGAAAAAGAACATTTAGTATATTTAAGCACGTGGGGATTATAAAACTCTGCTGGAGTTCAGATGTTATCTACCAAATTGAAAAGCCAGCAGGTAAAGTGCAAGAAACTACTTTATAAAACAACTTTTTTAAAAAAAAGCTTTAAAACTGTATAAGTGTCTATGGTCTAACAACGATCTTACTGAGTTCTCAGTGTTTTACTGTATTTTCAAAGCTACCCTCCTCCCCTTTCAGATTTTATTCTTTGTAAGATACATAGATTAACTAAAAAACTACTTAGCACAAATATATTAAAATACCGATATCAACAACTGATTTCCCCCCTAAAATAGCAACTATGTTTTCTCAGTATTAAATATCCCAAATTCTACCCCTACATATTATTAACTAAGATGCTCTCAGTTCAACAGAATGGCCAAAGATTTCCAGTCAAAAATCTATCTATGCACATACTTACTCGCATAGTACATGCACATAGATATAGGCAAGACAAATTTTTCTTCCTACTTTCTCTTCCTCATTGTTATCCTGTTTTCCTTGCATAAAATTTAATCCACAAAAAAAAAGGAAAAGAAAAAGAAAAAAAAAAACCACAACACACACAGGACATAATACTGCAGTTCAAAGCAATCTAGTAAAATACACAAGCTTTTTGTTTTCTTGTATGATAATGTACACAAGAGAAAAAACTAGGAAGACAAGCAAACAAAGAGCAGGTTAGGACTTCCTCGCGTTTTAGCGTACAGCGTTTCGAGAGATCTCACCTATAAAAAGCAACTGTGGAAGTGTATGCTATATACATCTATAACACCACAAAAAAATATGCAAAGCTTTTAATGGAGAAAATGCATAGCAAGTTCCACCCCCCCCCCAAGTGTGACATCTCGTTCTTACTTTCATTATTTCCCCTCCTGCCTGTCCTTACAATGTTTTTCTCAACTTATTATTTATTCTGTTTAAGTCCAGATTTGCACTTTCTTTCACAGTTGAGTTCTTCAGCACTCCAGACGAAGTCCTTTCCGAAGGGGTCCTTCCTCACATTTCTAGACAATAAACCCACAAGAAATGGAACCTGACAGACCCCTTACTAACAAACATCACGCCTACACTACCTTTTGCCCCTCCCCTCAACGAAAAGGGCACGACACACACGGAGAACACTGCCTGTCGGGATGACAGCCATGCTAAACTTATCACTGAAGGCTGAATTTGAAGTTTGGCTGTGACACGTGGACCACAGGAGGCCTGCACTACAGGTTACCTTCCTTAAACCTGCTAGCTGCTGATGCAGCTCCAAGACTGCCACAGAAGTAGGAGGAAGGATGTGCACTTCAGTATTACTACATTTTATCTGATGTTTGTATTTTTACATCTAAAATTAACTGTTCACCATTTTTAGAGCTCTAATACACTTTTTAATGACCTCTCCTCTCCTCCTAGCCCCCCCACAATCTTCTACTCTTTACACTTCATCCCCTGCAGTAATTCTCATTTGCTCTGGGAGTTATTTCCAACCCCCACCCCCTCCCCCCAGCAAAAATGATGAGCAATATAGGAAACCATGTACCGTGACATCATTCAGACTGAGATCAGAACCTTCAACAAAAAGGCAACGTAGTGAGGATACTGTATCGTCTACTCCTTTTACATTGGAAAGATTGCTTCTTGAAAAATAACAATGTTGAAAACAAAAACAAACAACAAACCAATAAATAAATAAAGCAAGGCCAAACAAAAATATAATGCTACAAATCTGTTGGGAGGTACCAAAAATATTAAGGAGCCAATAACTCCCATATGAGAAAAAAATTAGCTTACTGCCCTTATCTATTCAACTGCAGCATCTCCTGACACCACCCACGGGTTCTCTAATAGCACCAATTATGGCAGTGAGTCCCTCCTAGGTTGCTAGAAGCAAACATGACATTACTTCAAGCAGGCCATGTCTGCGCTCACCAGCACCTTACTTGAGAAGCAGAGTGACACAGGACAGTGTGAGTTCATGGAACATTTCCAGCTTCCTCAGCGTAACTGTAGATGTAAACTGCAGCTAGTGAGATTACCTGTTGGCAGCTGCACACTGTGTCTGGCATTGGCAGGCAACTGCATTTCATCTTCTGACACAACACTGATCACCTAGTTATAGCTCCTACAGTGCTTCGAAGGAGAGACTACGGGAACCACAGTAATCAGCAGGAGTTTAAGGACTTATGGAAGACACTGCAAAAGTACCAAGTAAGATTTACATCAGCAAGACTACAGGTAGGCGTTAAGAGATTCAGAGCTTCAAGGTGCCACAAAGTGAGATTTTAAATCATTTTCCTCCTCTATTTCCCCACAAGGAAACAACCAAGATATGTCCTAGTCTCTATCACAGACAGACCCAACCGTTCTGCATTAACGATTTATACCCATTCTGCAATATCCAAGAGAATGTTATAGTTAACATTCTTCCTCAGTACAGCATCTTGAACAGCAAGTAGACATCTCTATTATCCAAAGCATTCAAACCCCTCCAGTCTGTACTAGTCTTAAAGAAGTTTAGATATTCCGATCTTAGCTCCATATCTACCCAGGACGAATTTAACTCCTACTTATATTAAATAAACTACAGTTTCTCTGGATCCCCAACATCCACTTGTCTTTCTGTTTCAAAGACCCCCAGCCATCCGGGGGCCAGAGATCAGACTGCATTTCTTCACCTCAGCTTCTCACCCCACAACAACCTCACACCTGACAGTGGGCACGTTCATGTCTTCTGCTTTGTTATGCAGCTGTTCAGTCACCACTCACCCTTCCAAACCTACAGGCAGATACTCACTGTGACCATTTCAAAGCACCTACATTTGCTGTCACTACAGCCTGCAGAAAAGAGTCAGTTGCCTAACATTCTTCAGATGAAGTTTCCCTTTCAAAACAAAATACATTTGTCAGTAACATTTTTCTCATGGCAAAACTGAAAAAAAAAAGGGTGCTTCCTCAGAACCTGGTACAGTGATTTCCTCAAGCATATAGTGAGAAATGGGGTTAATGATTCACCAACAAGTGGAACTAGGAGCCAAATAACGTACTGCAGGTGAACACGATCTGAAGAGTGCAGCTGCAGTTACCGATTCTCTGGATGAGAACTGCAGAGCCAGAAGTGCAGACAGGATAAGCTGTCTCCTACCATCACCTAATGGTCACATAACCCTAGGCACTGAGTAACTCCTGATGGGCTGCACATCCGCCAGCTGAGCAAGGTGCCAATGCATTCCATCCATGCTGGTGCAACTGGATCAACTGACCCAAGGTACCTCTGCCTGCCATCTGTCTTCCTCACATCCTTCAGTAGAAATGCTTTCCAATATAGTTACTTTTCAAAAAGCAGCATTCAAATTAGAATTGCAAGCCTTTAAGAAATATTTTCAGGTTTCCAGCTATCCTCAGAAGGTATGACAAAGACAGCAAGAAAGAACACAACAGTTCTTTTAAGCTACCCTTCTGTCCTTGCTTTTGTCATGTCTTATCTCAGGCCTTACCACTTTGGAATACGACAGAGTTTATCACAAGGCTATTGAAATTTAAAATGAGACTAAATAAAAAGAGCTGATCAGGCTTACATTAGGTTTTCTGTAACAAAGCATGGGAAGTGAAATAGAAAGGAAAAAAAACATGAAATCACCCCGAAATTTCAGCTGGACTTCATTCAATCTTCAGAAGTACCAACCACACATGAGAGAAGGAAGGGGAGGTGACAGGGCAGGAAGAATCCTAGTAACACCATTACGCTAGAAGAACAACAGCTCGGAGATTACAAAAATATTGCTAAAAAAACCTCCTGCTCAAACTCCAAAAATAAAAGAAGTCCAGCTTCGGAAGAAGACAGAAAAGCTTAATTACTAATTTACTATCAGCCTACCCTCACTGGATGGAACCACCCACTTAGTAGCATCTCTTCATGAGATGAGGTAAAACTACTTCTTAAGCACTGCTCTGACAGGAGCCTACCAACTTCAACCTCACAAGAGAGATTAAATAATATCTGCTTAATACAGTGATCTGTTGCTCTATACTAAAACCAATTCCTTAATTAGCTATTCCTCTTTAAATGTTTTAATTCTTCATATATGTAGATGCAATAAACTTTAGTGTGAAATAAACTGTTGAGCTGTGCTGCCTTGTAGACACTTAAAAAGTCACGAATATCAGCAAGCATTACCCATTCATCTATGACAATGTTCCATTTACAAAAAAAAAAAACCAAAACACTTCAGTAATAAACTTTTTGCAGTGTTATCAGTTCAGTATTCTTTATCTTCTCACTGAGGCTTGAATATATGCCTGTTCAGGGAAGGGTTCTGTAGGCAGTCTTTTGTCCAGGTACCAACCTAGAACTTAAGTTTGATTAAACAAAAAATAACCAGCTTCCATAGAGAGTCTCCTTTCCACGCCTGTCCTCAGAACCATGACTGCAGCACTTCCCAAGCCAGTGCAGGACTGCAAAGCCCAAGCACAGCCCCAGCTCCTGCAACACAGGGTGGGAAGCAGCACGCCTTCCTTGCCGCTGAGGTGGCACGTGGCCCCTACAGATGGGGTCTGAGTCAATGAAATCATCTCAAGGTTCATCGGGTTGATGTGAGCTACACACACTTCCTCTAGCAAGCAGATATTCCTAACGCGCTTTTTCAGACTGAGATCACTGCAATTTTGTAGAGAGCAGGAAAAGGCATCTTGTTAGAACTGGGGGGCAACCAATCTGGAGTCCTAAAATGGAATTCTGCCTTCATTTTGACATAAAATTTTACCTACTTAGGCAAACAGCACATTAATATTAGTAGAAATCTAGCAAACTTTTAAGATTATGGAAACATCAACCTATCAGAAGCTCAAAAAAAAAAAAAAAACCCTGATCACAATTGCAAGTGGAGTTTCTGTTCAGAGTGCAATTTCCTCACTGCTCTGGGCCAGAGTTCAGTGCATCACAGAACATGCACCGGATGTACGACGCGTTGTTACAAATAGCTGGACAGAGAGGAAAGGCAATGCCTAACCCCTTTCTTCAGGCTGCCTCTCATCTAACAGCAAGGAGATAAGCAGCCTCATCTGTCCAACCCGCTCACAGTGAACGCTTAACAGCCATAAAACCCTTTAACTTTTCCAAAATTCGATGGATAGTAACATGACAAAATCGTTTTCCTTCTTCAAGTCCATAAACTTAATTCTAGTATGACCGTTATGTTTCCAATTATCCTGGCAATTTCCTTCTATTAAATCATCATGTTTCCATGCATTTTTTTGGGGGAAGAGATGTCTTGTGTCCAACCAGCCACATTCTTAACACTGAACTTGCTGAAGCAAAATGATACAAAACCAGAGCAAACGTTAATTAGCCTGAGTGTATCTGATTAATGTTTGCTTTGGAAAAAACTAGTCAGTAAAGAAATGAGTGAGCTCAGGAAGAACAATAAACATCTCTGCCAACGTCTACAATGATTTTATCCAATGCTTTATAAATGCAGGTTCCTAAGCAGTGCAATTTCTGCAGCCTCTCTGGAATGCTGTTTCCAAGATTACCCTGAATTTCCTCTATGTATTAAATGACAGCATGGTTCTAAAACTGCAAATTAAAAAAAAAATATTAAGTCAACTATCATGAATCATATATGAATTTATTTTCATTGTGTGTAACAAGCAAAACAGGAGAAGACTTTCTACTAATCTTACCCAAAGATTCAGTTTAAAGACCCTTCTGGTTACCACTCACTCGATGTGCACCTTCACCTCGGTACCAGACCATCCCTGCCTGCAAGAACTGAACTGAAACCTCCTGCAACACTGCACTAGTTGGTACTGAAACTGAATACTGAGGGGGGTGGGGAGCACTCAGAAGGTACCCAAACCTCATTTGTGGCAATTCTGAGGAAAGTAGGTTCTGTTTAAACACCCTCCACCCTCCTCCCTGTGCCTCTTTCTCCCACAGGAGACTTTGGCTACACAACCTCTGTGCCACGCGCCTGCACGTGGCAACCTGAAACACTACAGTGAGTGCTTGGGACTCCTGCTCTGACTGGGAACTGCAGATTAAACACTAAATCCCTCCCAAATTTACGTTTAATTTTATGCCTGCAATGATTTTCAGTGAAAATGAAATATAAAACCTTGCAGCCTACAATATATAGTTGGAAAGTATTGCAATAGCATTATCAAAAAATAATATAAGTTTAAAAAAAGAAAAGAACCGCTTAGGAATGTTCTTAGTTAAACAACAAGAAGCGCTACAAGTGAATCGATTGTCTGTGCCATTGTATCCAGCTACATTGAAAAAAAGACTGAATGAGACACTGCCAGGTACTAGACTGATTCAGAAGTTCCAGTACTTGGGAGTGAAAAGAATGTAATTTTTCCAACTGAAAACTCAATGGGGTCTGTGGTTCTTTCCAACAGGTAAATTTTCCACCTCTCAAAAAAGCATAAACCAGCTGAGGAGGAGCAGAGAGACTGCTACGTGACACTCCTCATACATCATGTACCGTCACAACACAACTTTTCTTCTGCACTTGGCAGGAGGAGCTACGCAGAAACACTGGGCTACCTTCAGTCTTTAACAATGGGCTCACCAGGGAACCCAGCATCAAGGTAAGGTAAATACTTCAATCAAAAAGAAAGAGCTGTTGAAATACAAACAGGAAAACAATTTTAAAGAAAACGTAAGCTAACTGTAGGCTAGGCGACTGAAGCAACAGATTTTAAAAAACAAACAACAAAAAGGTGCTGCTCGGCTGAGACCTGGCTGGTTCTCCCCTCAGAGATTAAGAGTTTATTCCACTGCAAAGAGCATGGGTACGTAGCTGCCTCTGCCCAGCAATTAACACAAGAACAGATTTTGTTCACCTCACCTGAGGAACCAGCAGCAGTCACTGCACAACCAGGTACAACACACTCAGCCTGGGGACCTTTTTCTTTTTTTTTTTTTTTAACTGGCATTAACAAAAGGATAAGAATATTTCTGTAATTATTGGAACACAGCTGCGCTCTTTTAGAATTTCATTGTTCGTTTCTCCAGGCAACGACCTGCTAGAACTGAAAAGCTGCTGTCACTGGTTCATCAGAGAAAGTCACCAAAAGGATGCTCAGGTGCTCTTCTAAAGCAATTCTTAAGGAGGGAACAAAAAAATCTGCAAAATTAGAAAAAAATAAAAAAGGAAGCCGTGATGGAGCGAGGACAACACGCGTGTGATTTCTGTTTCAAGCAGCTTCTAATCCCTGCTCGTCCTGATCACTGCTAGGAGGGGGAAAAAATAAAACAGAAAATGGAAGGGGCCGGTCATAGGCGTACTACAAGGGGGAGAGAAGGGGCTGAGCGGGCTGCAGCAGCTCGCCGAGGGAAGGCCTTCAGCTGCACCTCCCGGCCCGGGGGGGNACGGCCGGCCACTCACCCGCCCCTCGAAGTTGTTCTCCTCCACGTCGCTCATGTCGGCAGAGTCCTGGCCGCGGGGCTGGGCGAACGGGAACGCTCGTCCCGAGCAGCAACGGCACCCACCGCCGCTCCCGCTGCGGCCGTTAACAGTACCCCCACCGGCACCGCACCGTACCGCCTCCCACCCGCCACAGCCTCCCCAACCGTCACCCGCAGCAGCGCAAAATGGCGCCTCCGCTTCTTCGTCTGCGCCCGACACCGCGCGGGGGCGGGGCCCGGCCCGGCCCGCTCCGCCCGCCACAAAGGAGGCGCCGCCGGCGGGACAACGGCACGGCGGGCTCCGCCGCCGCGCATGCGCAGCTCCAGAGTCGCGCCCGTCTGGGCCGGGGACCGCCCGGCAGCACGGGGTGGGCAGAGTCCCCGCCCCCTCACAGCGAGCGCGTCCGCGCAGCCCCCGCCCCCCGCAGGGCCGGGTCTGTGAGCGCCCGCGTCCTGCAGCAAAAACGAACTTTACTTCTCATTCCTCGTTAACGTCACCCCTCCGCCCCTTTCTGGGGGATTCTTCTGAGCTCCGCGCTGCTGGAAGGGCTTTTAAGCGTGAATGCCTCCAGGCCACCATTACAAGCACTGTGCTGTGAGAAACGGTTCCCGAGTGCGTAGCGCTGCGAGGCTGCTTTCATTGGAGTAAAAAAATAAAATAAAGACAAGTGATAAAATCTTAGGAAAGACAGGCCTAAATTTTTAATTGTAGTCACGAAAATTTTCTTTTAGCTGGAATTTCATAGAACAGAATCATGGAATTGTTAAGGTTTGGAAAAAACACCAAGATCGCCCAGTCCAACCCCAGCCCATCCCCACCATGCCCACCGACCCACGTCCTCAGTGCACATCTCCACACCACCTGGTATTTCAGAAAGGTCTTCTTTGTCCCCTAGCTTTGTGAACTGTTTCATTTGGCTGAAAGCTTCTTGCTGTTCATTTATTTCAAAAGGTTCAGACAACCCTTATCCTTGTTTAATTGCAATTAAACTTTCATTCCTAAAAGGCTAGATGGTGTTTTAACCTCTGCTGTTGTACTGCTTTCCAAAAAACATCCCTGGCCCATGTCATGATGTCTTTTATACCAGCTGAACTCCACTCTGCTCCAGGAGATAGATCTGCTCATCTCCCCTTCCCTGCATGACACTATTAATAAGCACGTATCCTACTGCGAGATCACTTATGTCCTGGCATAACCCGATCCTGGCTGATGCTGCCTACAGGCAGGAACAAAAGGGAAAGGACACACACAGGGCACCTTTAAGTTCTAACAGAAAAATGCTTACCAGTGTTCTGCTACCAGGTGGGTCACTAAAAAAAAGAGTGAACCAAGAACATAGTGAAAACAATATATATATATAATATAGTCACACTTAAAAAAATGAGTTGGAGAGGAAGGAAAAACGGCAAGAGAACAGAGGAGAGCGATACACTTTTTGTTAACATGTACATACCTGAGACTTAGCCACAGCCTGCACTGCCAGCAGTTCCTAAGTACCAATATTAACGTACCCATCCAATATGTTTGCACAATTCCAGCAGGATTTTTTTCTAAAATGTTCTGGCAGTTATAAAAATGGCAGTAATTGATACAAAGACCTATTTGTAAAAAGTCTAATCAAGTTTACATTTTAGATTGAAAACTACAAGCTCTCTTCACTGTGCTTTCCATAACCACTCTGTATTCATTGTCCACTACAATGGCTTCACCACAGTTCCCTGGAGTATAAAACCACTAATTATTTGACATTACCTATATATTCAGGTTCAACTTTCAGAGTCAATAAAGTGGTGAGGATAAGGGGAAAGGGTATTGTAGGGAAACAGTTGATCACAGCATGAGCTGATGACTGAGAACATGGAGGAGGGGCGTGGCTAGCCTGGGGAATACTGGTAGATCACTTGCAGGGGTGAGTGGAAGGGGTGGACCTGGGGTGGGGTTGTCCCAGGCTTAGATAAAGGCCAGCCAGGCAGAGAAAGAAGTAGTTTGAGAGAAGGTTGTGGAGCAGCTTAGGAGAGAATTGAGAAACAAGCTTGAGAAGAGGAAGAAGAAGCTTGAGAGAGAGAAGATCAGATGGCGTAGCTGTAAGAGTTTTGAGACCTTTTCTGTTATGCTTGGTGTAGTCAGCAGGATTAGACACTGTGTGTGGGGAGACCAAGAGAGAAGATAAAAGGTAGAAGGCTGTGATCATGGAGTTAAAATGGTTACTGTATGTGACCTTGCCTTTGGGACTCTTGTTGCCCAGAAGTATGATATGGATAATGAAGGTGTAATAGATAATGAAACTGTTGAATACAGTGATGGATGAGAGGTCCATGACATTGAGCTTCTAGGAGATAACTATGTAGACTGCCCCGATGGGGACTTGAAGACTTAACTTACTGATAAAATGTACCTTTATGAGGCATTTTGGTCCTGACCAGTGCCATTTTGGGGCATGTTAGGAAGATTTGAGACTTTGGAGTCAAGGATAGAAGAATGAAGGCTAGTGATGAAGCAGCAAGAAGGAGAGTTCAGAGACAGGAAGACAGAAAAAGAGTGGTGGCCAACAATGAGGCAGCAAAAGAACTTAGAGAAAAAGCCAGAGAGGGGAAAAATCAAGGAATATGGGGGAAAAAAATGGGGAAGGAAAAAAGAAAGGAAAAGGAGAAGAAGAAAAGTGGGGGGAAAAAAGAGAAGACTCTTGAGTTTAGTTTTCTGTTTCTTTTGAAATTAAAGAAGATAGACAAGTTGGTTTTGGATGTAATGATGCCTGCTGTGAGTTGTTAATATGTTAAATGTGTTATATTATATATGCTTCATGAATCTAAGTAAGATGAAGTTAATTTAATGTATCAATGCCCAGAAAGTTAACATGATAATTTCTGTCTAGAAAATGTTAAAGAAAAATTTGAGGTATGGCCTAATGAGGGCCTAGTGGGGTAAACAAAATAATAAGAAATTATATGGTGGAAACAGGTGAAATGAGCCATAGGTTACTGACCCTTGTGTAGAGTGAGTGATTTGTTTTCCTGTAAATGGGCCAAACATAACAACAGTGTATGGCATCTTCACTGCAAAGGGGTGGAAACAAGTTTAGAAACAGACACTCTGAGGAAATGGAAAGAAGGAAAAAGGGGAAAAAAAAGTGGTTTGCAGCCTGTGCAGAGTGTCAATATACTTGGAAGGAAGCATCTACATACCTGGATGGAGTTAGCAACTATGCTGTATGCTTTGTAATTGATGAGGAAGTGAAGGGGATGGTGGTGGTCAGGACTGCCTCAGTGAGGAACCAGCCCTGACACGGAGCTGAAGCTGCTGTGAGCTCTAATCCTTGTTGGAGATGCACTGCTGCAGAGACAGGAGAGTTGCAAAGAAGGAACTGGAAGAAGATGCGAAAAAGGTGGACTTTAAAGGTGTATTTTTGGCCCTGAGACTGATGAGATGTTTGTAATTGATATTGTGATGTAATAAACCTGTAAATGTGTTATAAGTTCTGTAACCAATATTGTAATGAACAATGGTAAAATGTTAACATGTTCAATCATCTGTTCATGCTGTGAAGGGGTGGAGTGTAGGGAAACAGTTGATCACAGCATGAACTGATGATTGAGCACATGGCTGGCCTGGGGAATACTGGTAGATCACTTACACCTGTGAGTGGAAGGGGTGGACCTGGGGTGGGGTTGCCCCAGGCTTAGATAAAGGCCAGGCAGAGAAGGAAGTAGCTTGAGAGAAAGAGAAGGCTGGGGAGCAGCTTGAGAGAGAATTGAGGAACAAGCTTGAGAGAGAGATGACTGAGGCAGGAGCTTGGGAGAGAGAGATCAGATGGCATAGCTGTAAGAGTTTTGGGACCCTTTCATGAATGCGTATCTCACAGTATACCTGTAACAGAAAGATGACCAAATGCATGAGGCCTTCAGGCAACGGGAATTAAGAATGTTATTAATAGTTGAGAGTTCCTGTCGACAGAGGATATGTTTATAATGGAGACATATCTTAATTCTCTAGCCTCCACCAGCAAATCTTCTTGTGCGTACACCATCAACAGATCTCCCTTTCTCTAGTAAGCTCTAAACATTTGTATTTGCAAAGATACTACAGCTGTTCACTGCATGTCTGTGAAAATAAAGGATTAATCACTGAGCAAACAGTACAGCAATAAATGGCAGTAAATAGCTGTGGCACGCTTGCTATGTGAAGTCCATTTCAGACCATCTGGTTTCCATCTTTTCTTGATAATTAGAAGAAAAATATCTTAATGAGAAAATGCTTACAGAAACTGATGAAGTCATTGGGCTTTAGAAAATAATTCTACCAACAAATTTATTGGTGCTGTGCAACATACAGTCAATCTGTAAAAGCTTACTGGTAAAATATTTCAATTCTTGATTTGTGCCTCTCCTCTGTATAATTTAGCAAAAGATTTCTTTCCATGGGATGGATTGTATAATCAGAAAAACCCATATTCCCTTAACGCAGCTTCTTATGTATTCTCTGTGGGAATACAGCCTCTTATCTAGTTTAACTACTGCACAATTTTCTCAAATTGAAACAGGCTCTCAGCTGAACACCAACATTTTTTTGCAACAACAGGAGAAAGTCATTTTTCCAAAACAGATCTTGCAAGACTCTGAAATAAGGCACTGCAGACTAGTCCCCATTAGAAGTCATTCATGTAAGTATTTGTATGCACACTGGATTCACTGGCTGCTGTAGTGATGCCACCTGCCCCCAGTTTTGTTTTCTTAGGCCTAGGCCACCAGCCTCTCTGATGCATTAATAGCCCTTTTTCTGTTGGAGGAACAAATTTAAATGCTGAACTTTCCCATGTCTAATCCACGCAGAAAAGAAGGCTGAAAAACACAGAGGAGGTAGGTAGCTTCTGACAAGCACTGGAAGGGAAAGAAGGAAGATGCACCCATGGAGAGGTGGAGTAGAGCAGCAGTGCGATCAGCAAGCTGTAAGAACACTGCTTTCTGCACCTGTGTGCAGGGGATGGAGTCATGCAGACAGCACAGTGTTGCAAGAACATTGGTTCTGATGTACCACCTTGCACCACTTGACTGGTCAAATGCATTTCTGTCGAAATACACTTACACCAGTAGAGGGCAGGACTTGCGCCTTTCCTCTTTTTGTAGACTCCTTACCTTCTGGAGTTCATTTTTACTTGGAGGTATCAAAGGGAATATATATTGTCATTGTTTCTCCAGTACAGTTTTCACATTTGGAGCCCTGAAGTAAATCTTCCTGAAAGAATGAGTAGACTTGCAGTTATTTACTGCCAGTAGTCAGTGCACAGCCAGCCTTCCTCCCCAAAAACTCGCACTGCAGCTCTTCCCACGGGCCTGACTGGGCCACCATGCCCAGAACAAAGCCCTGAGCCCTCAGGCCACGGTTACCCTCAACCAGCACTACTTATGTCTCCTGCCTCCTCAGAGGGAGGCCCTTCTCCCGCCCACTGCCTCGCCCCGCAACTCAAGGGATGTCTCCTCAAGAGAGTGGGGAGGCGCAGCCACGACCACCACCTCAGCCGCGCACGAAGCCCCCAATATGGCGGCTGAGGAGAAAGATGCGCGCGCCGCCCCCAGCGCTGAGGAGGCGGGAAGAGTCGGGCGCCCCCTCCCCGTGCATGCGCAGAGCGGGGGGCTGCGGCAGCCCTCCCGGCCGGGTGGGTGGGAAGGGGGCGGGGCGCCGTGCGCAGCGTCGCGCGGCGGACGGAAGCGGAGCAGCGCGGCGCTGTCAGGTGGGCGCGGGCAGGAGCGGAGGTACCGCGCGGCGGCTGTTGGGCTGAGGGTGGGGGCGCCGCCGTCGCGAGGCGCCACGCTGAGGGCGGGAAGCGGAGGTGCCCCCTGCGTGGGGAAGGGGCAGGGAGTGGCCACCCGGCCCCTGCGGGGAGCGCGGCCGCGCGTGGAGGTGGGTGCCCGCGCCGGGTGGGAGCTGAGGGGCCTGAGGACGGCGAGGGCTCACNCTGTGTTCCGCCTTGGGACGGGGTGAGCTGCCGGCGGGTCGGGCTGTCGGGGCGGCTGTCGGGGCAGCATCGCCCGGGGCCGCGTGTGGGGGAGCGCTGGGGAGCGGGGGCTTCTCGGGCGCTGTGGGCTGGCAGATGCGTGTGTGCATCTTCCCTTAGGACCGGTCTTAGGAAACTCGATCTTAGGCTTTAATCATCTTAACCTATGCTGAGGAGGTTTCTGGCCTTTAGCCTGCTGTTATCCACCCGTGGATGTGGTTTGGTGAGGTGCAGACACGCTGTCCCCTCTCTCGGAGCAGGTGCGGCTGCTGACAGCGACTGCCGGCAACGTCTGCTGAATTCAATTTGTCATTTTCCCAGTGATTTGTTTGGAAGTATCCAACGAGGTATTGAAACACGGCCATCTAATCCAACCTAAGCCGATCTGGAACGTGCTGAGGGCTTCCCACAGTATTCTGTGGTTTCCTTCCCCGCTCGCAGTGGCCTTTTTGCCATAAACCGACTGCAGTGACTCTGCAAGATTTAAGTCTCTCCTGCACTGCACTCTGTCCCAAGTTGTAAAGAGGCTGAGCACGCTTACAGCAATGCGATGGAACTTAACAGGAAGAGAAATAGTTTGCTTAGTCTGTATGCAAGCAAAGGCAGGATCATCCTCAGTGGTGATTTATTTCTGTGAGTGTTTGTAATGCCCTGAGCGTGTCTCTTCCTCATTTCCATGCTCTCATTTATCATTCATTATTAATAAGCTTTCTTTCCAGTTTCCTAATCCAACACACTGGTAAATTCCTTTTTGTGCACCTTGTCCTCTGAAAGGTGCTGCCAGGGAGGGCGATTGCTGGCTTTGTGTGCCACAGAGCAGAGCACCGGGGGATTCGTGTCGTTCCTTAGGACGTGAGGTGGAGTTCCTGCACCGCACCCCAGTGCAAACTGGCAAATGTTTTGTGCTTTATCCCTCTCAGTGAGTGGATTATGGAGATGGGGGCCGTTCTTCACTTTGAGAAGTGAGCTTTGTACCAACTGTGATTTTTTTTTTTTTTTTTAACAAAGTGTTGAGAATACGAGTGCGTGGAACGTAACAGCTGAGCACCCACGAGATGTGTTCTAACTAATTGGGATGCGTTGCTGCTGTGGTTCAAGTGTCACAAAATGTTTCCCTCTCCTGAGAATATCAAAGAGAGGAGAGGGTGTGAAGATGGTGACAGTGTTCTGTGAGCAGCGTCGTGTTCTGCCCTTGCAAGTGGAGAGATTGCAGCTTTAGATCAAACGTGGCAACTGATGGCTACTTTTGTTCCCG
The DNA here is from genome assembly GCA_013396635.1 of Penelope pileata. NCBI lineage: Eukaryota > Metazoa > Chordata > Aves > Galliformes > Cracidae > Penelope > Penelope pileata. The sequence goes on along the minus strand of WBMW01000413.1, from coordinate 84,775 downwards.
GTTTGACTGCTGGAGATTCCCACGTGTATACAGCTTAAATTATTCTGGCCTCTTTTTGCCATTTTATGTGTTACAATATGCCGTTGCTTAAGAATTTATTTCAGGTACTTGAGGACTCTGGAGGATTAAGCAATTACACTGGAATTCATTTGGCCCAGTAAATAGGTCTCTCTCCTAAAGCTTTCACAGGTGGAACTAAAGCTGCCAGCAGTTCTTCCAGCTATTTTTCAGTCTCTTGTTTTAGAGGCCCCTCCTGGCTTTCAGCTCCTGGAGGGAGGCATTGCTGTTAGCTAATCCCATCTTGTTCAGCTTGCAGATTGGATGTCACTTAACTGCTAAAAGGAACATTTTTTCCCTGGAGTTCATGATCACTTTCCCTTTTCTGAGGGTTGTTAAGGGCACTGGTTTTTGCATCTTGCCCACACTGTGAGTAGTAGGATAAATGCATGCTGTCAGCTTAAATTGTCAGCTGTGTAGACAAGGTATCTGCAGACTGGGAAGTGTCAAAAACACCCATTAAGCTGTTTCCAGTAGCTGTCAAAAATCTGCGGTGGAGTTCAGTCATTCAGAAGAACGCATTTTGTCCTGGTACAAATTTACTGCTCAGATGTACTCTATATGGTATTTGTTACTTGAAAAGCTCTTTCAACTGTGGCTGAAATCTTGCACCATTAGGTGGGCTGGGTTTCCTGAACTGGGCATTATTGACAGTCTCCTAACTTTTCTTGTATGATTGTCAGGTTTACAAAAATGGTTTGTTTTACCATTTGCCTGTACCATTTAAAAGATTAATTCTAAGCTGAATGGGTACTCTGTCCGTTTAAAAGAGAGCCTACACCAATACTACACTGAAGAGGACATAAGACTTACTCCACTGATGGTGATCTCTATGGTAGTAACAAATGAGGCTACTTTGACACACACACCCCAGTGAAGTTTCTGGGTGTCTTCTGCTTCATTTGAACAATAACATGTTTTGCGTTGCCTACCTCTGTGGTTAACTGCCATCTGTCATAACCCTTGTGGTGCTAAGATAAAATGACAGGCCAATCTAGACATGATAAAAGACGCAGAAGGAAAGAAATCATCTGGCTTTAAGGTTTCCTCCACTTTTATTTTTGTAAAATCTTCGGCTTCCTGGGAGAAGGGAGCGTGACTCTCCTGCCTGCTCTGTGTCGTAGCGTTACTGCTGAAACGTGCTTCTGATGGATGGGTCTTGCACATACCCCTCCTCAGTCTGAATTCTGCAGGTTTCCTGAAATGAAACCAGACCAGTTAAATTCTTCCACTTCCCCGCAGTGGTACGAGCTCTCTTTTGTTCTTGTTTACAGGAGTGGTGTTTGTATGGATGCTGGGGATGGGCGTGTGTGCATGTATGGCCACTTCTACAGTGACAATCTTTCTGCCTTTGTAGCAGTCACTGGTTGGTTTTTATTCCCCCCCTCCTTCTAGTTCTTCTTAAAATGTTCAGTGAAAATCTCTCTCCTCTCTGTAGTCCCCATTGATGGTCTTGCAAGTGTGGCTCCTTGTAAAACTGGCTAAAATTAGCTCAACGTTAGCAGTTCAGAAGGAAGTTTTGGATTCCTAGGGGTTTCAGAAAATGTGCAAAACATAGCTGTGAAGTTTCATAGAGGAAGAGGTACCAGATAGGACTTTGCAAGGAAGTACTTTTTATAGCCCAGTGTTCAACTGCATTGGAAGAATCATGGCAGAACTACCAGAAGCAGCTGAGGAGGTGCCTCATGCTCTGCCCTAGCAATGGTTCTTGGGAGCAGGTGTCCTACTGCTGTGGCCTAAGCAACAGTGATAAGGCATATGGAAAAGAGTGCACCACATGCGATGGAGCTGAATTTTTTATTTTTATTATTTTTGGAAGAAGAAGATGGTACGAAGTTGTAGGAATGCTTTGAGGCCCAGATGGACCTAGTGGGAGGGGAACTTCAGCAAGTGTAATATAATACACTGTCCCCATTGATATCTGCTTGCTTCAGCTTTCTTCATAACACTTGCCAAGTCATTTCCCCTCTCAAAATTTTGGCTGGCTGCCCACAGGCAAGGAACAAAGAATTTCTGTTGGTTGATTTTTAGAAGCATTCACTGCCAGTAGCAGGCAAAACACAGGGCAGGGGCAAAAATAAAAGACAAGGCAAGGTACTTTATGGAAGGAAAAGGTGCTTAAGCAGATTCCTTAGACGAGTGCAAAGTAAAAACAGTCACTGGCAGAAAATGCAAAACAAAACCAATACGAGCAGGGCTGCATGGCATTTGGGCCATTTTATAGCAGAGGCACTGCACGACTGATGGGTCTTCAAGTCTAGAGTGGTTTTGTTGTCTGCTTTCAACTCCAAGTCCATCTACAAAAAATTGGTTGTGTGCTTTTCTCAGGAGATAGACGTGCCTTCACCCAGCAGGGGTTCTGAGGTGGCTGGGGCCGGCCAGTCAGCAGTGACAGCACCCCTCTGCTTCTGCAAAAATTCTTACCCATTCTTAAGTGCAGTTCTTTGTAGCGGAGCCTAGGAGGCATTAGTATTAATTCTTTTCTATCTGTGATGCAGTCTGAAAAGACCCTCGAGCCTTACCAGCGCCCAGGTGAAGCGTTTTGATGGGCTTTGCTGTGCCAGCTCTGCTGAGGTTTTTGGCAGTGGGGCATCTTTCTCTTCTCCCTCCCTGGTGGTGGCATTTTTCTGTTGACCAGATCTTATACCAACAGTAATGGGAATACTTCATGTGCTGAGTGTTAGTCCTGCCAAAAAACAGCTCACGTGCAGTTTCATTGGACACACTTTATTGTTAACTTTTTGCTGCTGAGTAGAATGTCCAGGTCTTTTCTGGAGCTGTGCAGCTCTTTGTGCAAACCAGGGAACCACGGACAGTGTTGTTCTGCAAAAGTCACTGGTACAGCTGTGCCAGTACAGGAAAATGGTTTCACTGTCGTCTTTTCAAGACTCATGTGTTCTTGTAAATAGGAGGAGTGTAATTCTGTTTTGGACCTCAGCTTTAAACATGAATGATGCGTGCAAGGTGATTTGCTAAGGATGGTTTGTGTCATGTGTAGGAAGGGAGAACTGAAGGGAGGGGATGAGAGGATGTCCCTTTTCTGCTATCCCATCATAGTTGAATTAAATAACAGATGGAGAAATTTTTTTTTTTTTCCCTGCTTGTTTCTTGCCAGGAGTCACGGTCCTGTGTAACAGGATATACTTAATTTCTTTGGGCACCTATTTGTCAGCTGCACCTTCTGCCAAGCAGATAGCCAGATAAGAGTGCAAGTGATGAGAAGGCAAACATCATTTTCCGTCTTCCTGCTCTGGGAAAGACTCGGCACGTGGCTCCTGGGATTCTGCGTGCTTATTTCATTGTCCTGTCTTCAAAGATTAATTGGGAAATGAGTACATTAAGCTGCACTTCTGTTCAGTGCTCTTTTTTTCCTCAGCCATTCTCGTTTTCGTTGCTGCACAGTGGCTGACCTGGTAGCTTCCCAGACCCCAAGGAAGTTGCCTGCTCTCGGAGCGGTCAGCGTGATGTCTGTCAGGTGAGCAACTGATTGTGGACGTTTTCTGTTGGAAACTCAGAAAACAAAAGATTTTGGAGGTCACGAAGGCAAATGGCTTCTACGTCTGTGTGTCAAAGAAAGCTAACAGGGGATGGTTGATAGAACTGTGGAAGCATTTCCAGGAGTTCTGTTATGCCCTGTGCTGTTGTGTTCCTGAAAGGTTTGTAGCCTGTTGCAGTGTGAGCATCATGGTGTCTGCTTACAGCTCACTGTTTGTGAACACAACATCCCCACTGTACCCACTGAGAAACGCTTGCTGCCATAAATCTAATGGGAACGTCTAGTATAGACATAATTTTAATATGCTGATTTAAAATCCCTGCTGATTTCATAAACTTGTTACACTTCCACTGAGATTGTAATAATTCCAATTTTGTACCGTACAATTATTTTATAGTAATTATTAATGTCAGCTTTTATTTGCACTGTCCTTGTCCTTATCTGCTCTCTGTTCTTTTGCAACATTTTTTCCCTTCGTCTCCCTGTAGTTGGATGCGGTGTCCTGGGGTTGTATTTGGCATTTTTTATCATCTCTGTCTTGATAAATCACTTTTTGTGTTTCTGCGGTTAATAATGATAACTAATCACAAAGCCAGACTTGCTTCTGAACTCACTGTGTTACGTTGTTGATCATAATTTGGCATTAGAAACAGATAAGTATTATGGCAGCAAGCAATACATTGAGCAAAATTACCATTTATCAAGGTTACTTAATGTATTAGTTTGTTAGAGACCTGGATGGAGGGGTCTCCGCGGTGTTGCTGAGGAGCTACTGCCTCAGCATGTGGCATTCCGTCTTTCAGATATGTACCCAAAGAGGTGACCTCGTCGGACTGGATGTTCATAGTACCGTTTTCAGGGCATTTTTCTTGGCTTCATCCTTAAAACTCTTTTCCATCCTGGAAAGGAGTGTGACTGAGGCTACTGTTTTCTGTTAGTTAACACTGTTTGCTTGTCTTTTTGCTAAAGCTGCCTACTAGTAGCTAGCAGAATACCTGATGGTTGCCTGCTCCTTTCTTTTGCTCTTATATATAGTCGACTGCATCTGGCCTGTCCATTTTTCAGAGCCAGGAGGTGTGTACCATCCCTGCAGCACAGCTTTAGATTTGCCATCCTGATGCCATTAAGCGCTTCTCACAGTTTAGGAAGGGGGGATCTCTTGGACAGACTGGAAAAATGATCGTGAATTCGTACTGATCTGTCGTGCGCTGACTGACGAGCAGAGCTGACAGTGCTGTCAGGTGCATTTTAAGGAGCTGAGTATGCCTTGTTTTCATGGTATCTTTATCTTGTTTTAGAGGATGTGTGAGGCATTCCTTTGTCTCACAATCTGTCGTGTCTTTGGGGAGGTATATGAACGTAATTGCTGTGTTTTGCTAGGAATAAGTAAAGCAGAATCTAAGGAAAACTGCAGCACGATTCAGCTGTGATGTTCTGAAGTACGGTTTGGTTTCCATGGAGTAGAGTCTGTATTGAAACCTAAGGGATGCTGCTGTTTAGCTAAGTAGCATCAGAGAGACGAGAACTTTGCTTTGTTACAGAGCGTACAGTGGATTTTCTGCTGCTTTTTCTTCGGTCCTTGTTTCTTTTTTTTAATGCACTCATGATACAATTCACATGTGCCTTTGGTGTCGGAACACAGTGGAGAGGATAGAGACAGGATTCGTTTTGGAGAGGACAAGCTGCTTAGTTCCTTGCTTTCACTGCGAGGTGTGTGTCACTGTTGTGGTAACATCATCCAGTGATGCGGGCACATTGCCAGGCTGTGGCAATAGATTCCTTAGGCTGCAAGCGGTGACAACAGTGAAGAAATCCAAACTCTGTGAAAGGGAAACAAGTCTCAGATCCTCTCTTCTGGAATTGCCTGTAGTTTGAAGTTCTAATGTTATTTCTGGTGTGGCTTAATCATTTTGAGAAAAAGTCAGATATTCCTGTTGACTTTAGAGAATTTTGAAAAATTGCCACTCCAATCAGTCACCTTTGCCTTGAAAGCATTGTCAGGAAGATGCTCACTTCCGCATGGGTTCTGGAGTTGCCATTTTGCCTGCGCAGTCACTTCATTTTTTTTGTTTGTTTATTTTGTCCTTTTCCTCTGCAGATTTTCAAGGTTTGTCTTGGCTGTACTTCTGTCTTCATGGTCGTCTTCATTCTCTGTTCGATTAGAGATGGTAGGAACTCCAACCAGGTGTAACTCTGGTGTGTTCTTTTTTGCCGTTGCTCTCTGCAGTGACCTTCGCCATAAAATCTGAGGCTGGGAGAGCGGTAAGCCTGGCTTCCCATGCAGACCCAATCAGTGTGAAGAAGGAAGTCTCAGCTGCTTTTTTTCCCCTCATCAGGAAGTGGTAGGGAAGGAGTAATTCAGAGAATAAGGGCAACAAGATCATCACAGGAAGCTGTTAGTTGCTTTGTGCAAGTGTGCTGTTATTTCATGAGATGGTACCTCTGTGTTATAGAAAAGAAAACATCCATTCTGAGGACAAATTTTGTTTAAACTGTAATGTTCATGTTCATAAATACTGACCTTTCAGGTCAACTAGCGGTAAAAGCTTATTCCAATTCCTCCGTCTTATTTATTGTGCTATTTTCCTCCTAACGTGTGTACCTGCTGCTCTGATGTCCTTTTTTTTTCTAGCTGCAAATCACTGGAATGATTTACTTGTTTTTCTTTTTTTCACTCCGTGCTGTGTGATCCTGGAAGGTTCTTGCAGAGAGTGTGTTACGGGTCACTGGAAGTGCCTGCTTCAGGAAGAAATAAGAGACCAAACCTCCAGAACGCTGAAGTTACACCGGAATTCACATAAGCGAGAATAGCTTAAAAATGCCTGTACAGCATAGGAAAAGTGACAGCTGCAAATAACTGCCTTCGTTTTGTTAAACCTCACTCCCTGTTCCAGTGTCCAGGTTGTGTGTGTGTGTGTTAGGCCATGTGCCCAGCAGGCTGAGTCCTTGATTTCCCTTTGTGTCAGCGGTCAGCGTGTGTGCTGCGAATCAGCTACGTGGCAAAGACCCAGGCTGCAGTTCCTGCTGCTCCTTGGCCAGAGTTTGTTCAATCTGTCCTTCTTGGCTAGGACTCTTATCTTGGCTCGTGGTCTTATTTACAGTGTGATAGTGGAGTTATTGCCACTCCAAAGCTCTGTGGTGATATTGTCTGCTGAAGTGGTTCAGGGTGAGATTTGAGCGGGGATCTGTGGAGAGCTGGACTTCATTAAAATTCTGTAAGAGCCATCTGTGCTATTTTCAAACAACAGAAAAATTGGATATATACACTTCAGACTTCTGAGAAGAGGGATTGGAACTTGTGGCATTTCTCTGAGAGAGATTTTGTTCTTCTGAGCCATCACGTGAATACAGTACTTGAGTACCTCGTATGTAAATGTTTTCCATCATATTTCATGCTATCCAGGGATTATGTATCTGCATGATGACGTGGGTGCAGTTGGTGCTTTAAAGCCTGAGCACAGAGCCGTGGATTTGTCAAAGAGACAGGGAAAAAAGTTCTGGTTAGCTCATGTTTATGGAGGATCTATTTCAGGAAATCTTTAACCACGCGATTCCAAATATCCGTGTTGATGCTATAGATTTTAAGTTTTGATGGTTGTCTCTGTTTTATGTACCTAAGAAAAAAAAATGTCTTAAAAAAAAATATTTCAGGGATAAGCACATTCTTTGAACAGAGTATATCCCACTGAATTTTCAGTGAGGTATCGAATTATTGTACGAGTCTGTCCATGTGTGTGGTCAGAACGCACCATTAAGGTGAAGTATTCCTCATTCACTGACTTGTCTTTGCCTCTTACATTAGTACACCTGACATTACAAGGAATATTTGGTGTACTGACAGTTGCTATCGGGCGTTTTACGTGGAAATACCTTGTGACTTCACAGCAACTTTGTAGTCCTACTCCTATTACTGCTCCTGATTTTGGTTTCTGATAATTAAAATGAGAAATATGAGGACTGCGTTCATCTGAAGGGAAAAAAACTAATAAGCATGCGTATAAATATGTTTGTAAGCATATGTGATGAATCTGGAACATATGCTTTCACTATTTTACAGTATAAGAAGAATGAGCTATTTCAGTGAGGTTCTTAAGTTTTTTTGAGAAGTTACTGTGTTGAATCAATTTTGGGGCACTCTATAGGTATGCATTTATAATAAGGTAGAATTGGATTCTGTGATTTCCCCTAACAATTGCTTCAAAACTGAAAATGTATTTCAGTTTTAAAAGCACGTGGCTTGAAGAGATCAATTTCAACTACTACATGTGAAAATTAAGGTCTTTTTAGTCCTGTGTTTTGTCTTGCTTGAATAATTTTTTCTTCCAATACAGAGCTCCTTGAAGATGTCTGGCTCGTATTGCTTCAAGCTGTCTGGATATTTGCTGTTGAACTGCTGAAGCTTTCCTACCATTTGTTCTTCTGAATCCTTAATCTATCGTGCTGTCAGAATTAACTGCTATGGTAAGCGTGCTTTTTTTTTTTTTTTAACAGTAGTAGCAAAATGCTAGAAGTGGGTGCAAAGTTCATCTTCATTTCCATTTTATTTATTTATGAGCAAGACACCAAAAAGAAAAAAAAAAAAACAACTGTACAACACCAGAAGATGACAACTAACTTTGAACTAACACACCAAGAAGCCTTGTTCTTGTTTACTTGGCCCAGTGTTTCTACCTGAGTAAGAATCAAGTGAATCATTTCACAAGCTCTTTTTTTTGTGTATGTGTGTGTAGATTTTTCGGTATAACTCATCTAAGTGTTGAGTATAAATGGAAAATATTTAGATTAGAGTGTTTTACAAGTCAATTCTAAATGTTGCATTTGTTAAAAGCATGGCATTTAAAATACTTAAGGTAAGTTGTATAAGCATGGAAGTTTTGGAGAAGAAAAATGATATTTTGGTAAAAAAAATAAAAAATAAAAATAAAAAGAGGAAACCTTGTAATAATAGTTGAGAGAGAACAATGACTGTACCTCTGAGCAGATGCAAATCCGTAACTCATTTTCCTAGATTCTGCAGTAGCACTGCATTTGGAAAATTTTGTGTCTTTGATCTCAACAACTGTAGCAATTTTGAATAACTAAGTGATATTTTACAAATTTCAGGAATCAAGACCAACTAAAACAAGATGATGTGTTCAAGATGATCCAGCCAGAAGACTTCTCACTTTATAGAAATTCTGGTTTTAATATGTAATATAATTTTAATAACCTAAATTCAATTACTTTTCTTGAAACTAAGACACCTGTGGCCTTCATCAGAAATGTTTCTAACGTTTTCAAGAAAAAACATGTCCCAGAAACTGAGCATGTTTTTATTAGTTTTTGGAATCATCTGGGGTTTGATGTTGCTACGCTACACTTTTCAGTACCCAAGACGTCAAAGCAGTGCCGAGTTGCGTGGTCAGATATTAGACCTAAGTAAAAGATATGTCAAAGCACTGGCAGAAGAAAACAAAAATTTAATGAATGGTGGCAGTGGAACTTCTATGGCAGGATATGGTAAGAGAAGAAAGCGTGCTAATTGTTCAAAGAACTCTTTTTCACTAAAACTGTAAGGCTATGCTTCTTTTTGAAGTAACATATATTGCTCTTTAAGAGAAAAAAAAATGTCTCTGTATTAATTAATTTGATTTTAGTTTATTGACCAAAGTTGAAGTTTAAGATGTGGTAGACCATGTAAAATCAGGTAAGTTTAAATGTTAATTTTTTCACATATTTGGGAGAAGATAGTGGTGTGAACACGGACAGCAGTATGCTTAGCTCTTGCTGAAAGTTCTGTTAATGATCCTGTTTTCATGTTCCAGAAAATGTCCTGACAACGCTCAAGATCTTTTTCTATCTCACATGGCAATTTTTAAATTTTCCTTTCTCCTGTTTTTTTCATTCAATTTAGGCTTAAATACATTACAGTTTTAAACGAGGAAAAAGGTAGTAACCTTTTATTTCCTGCTTTATAGCTTATGTAAGAAGTGATATGATACTTTCTAACAGCAGTTTTTCTGTTACTTAGAGGAAAGAGCTAAAGAACTTCCCTTTTATGTTGGAAAGAATTTAAATATACTCTATCATTTTCCAAGGCTGAAATGCATCATTGGTGGATATTGTCTGGGTGAAACTTGAAATACTGCCTTTGAAGAGTCACCACTCTTCTGCTCTAACTTGAGGTTTTGTTCTTACACTCTAATATTTAGTTGGCTTGCTTCAGAGTTTGCTATTACAGTGGTATCTTCCTTTCCTAAAATAACAAAGAAATTGTATTTAAACAAAAACCAAACGTTATTTAATTCTCCCACCCTGAGTCTGTATTCTGTTCCAAATGGGATATTAAGAAGGATAGCAAGCCTGAAGATGTGTGTATTTTGAAACAGCAGTTGTTTTTCACATACAGCGAATAATGGGATCTTTTTTTTTTTCATTATCCTCAGCTGATCTTAAGAGAACAATTGCTGTTCTTCTGGATGACATCTTACAACGCCTTGTGAAATTGGAAAACAAAGTGGATTACATCATTGTGAATGGCTCAGCAACAAATACCACTAATGGAACTAGCAATCAAGTGTCAGTAAATTCAAGTAAACGTGCAAAAGCAGCAGGCAACATTAGATAGCAAAGCGGGCTACATCTGTGCTGTGTTGCTACATCTGTGATAGGTTGTAATTAAGACAAGCTTTTTATCTCTGGCTAGGGCAAAGCTGTAGCTGACTCTAAACGAAGCGTGCACTATTCTGTTCAAGAATGCGCTGGATATATGTAGGCCTAACTTATGTGCATACAGTTCTCAAAGCACTATTTCATTGCCTTTGAGCAGTGCTTCTAAAGTGATCTTTGTTGTCTTTAAAGATATTTTGATATCATGATTTGATGTAATATGCCATTGGACAATAACAATAAATGGAAAGCAATGGGGAACTTGTAGGTTTATAAATGTATTTATTTAAGTATCAATATAGCATATCTCTTGGATAGGTGAGCAGCATTGTAGCTTATTCATTTTCATAATCTGCTTTAAAAAGGTAACTGAAGAAAACATTGTTAAACAGATGTTAGAGAATGTGTATAGATAACAGTATTTGGTTATTCATTTTCTAAAATATCATGAAATTGAGAGTAGCGTTGGGGGTAATGTTTTAGAATTGTGACCCAAAGAATGTCTTTATTTGCACTATCAGTCAGAATAGCTAGAGAGAACTTACTGTATATTTAAGAAAATCAATTATAGTAGGAAAACATCCTAGGTAGTAACACTGTCCAGGTATATCCTTATGTTGGAATTAGGGCAGTTAGATTACTGAAAGCAAAACATAATCTGTGATATCTTATTTCTTAAAAAGATATTTAAGTGTATGTATTTTGTAACTGCAGAAGAAACTATTTAAGTGATGGAAATAAGTTTTGGATATGTGAATACTGTTTATTTTTGCTCACTGCTGTTTCTTTTTAACTTTTTAGTAGCTTGCAATTTGTGGAGAGCGTAGCACAGCATCTATACAGCGAATAATGGGATCTTGGAGAGCAGTGAAGGGAGACGAGGCATCTCTGCATTTAACAGGGAGAATATGTTCTAGAGGTGTCTTATCATGGAATACTGCAGAGCTAAGGTAATATTGGCCTTATGTCTAAGCTAGCCTTACAGCAAAGTGAATTGCAGTGTGGATGCACTGTACTTCAAAATGTTACTGAAGTCCTATTAAAGAGAAAGTGCCACTGAGCCTGTTTTTTAAAATGTACTGAATAGTTACTGTTTTGCAGGGAGGGGAGGGTATGTTCAGGGACTTTTGCCAGAAATGTGCTAGTTATTTATCTTTTTCTGTGGGTGTTTTATTTTTTTCATTTTCCATTTTTTCTTTTTTTTGGCAGTGGTCTAATCCTAGATTAAGGAAAAAAAATGCTGTAAAAATTGAGGTGCTGGATGATATACCATCCAAAGGTATACAGTTTTTCTTTTCTCTCTCCCTGCTTATATTCTGGATTCGTATAATAGACAATATACTTACAACTTTAGTAGCCAGATAATTTTTTTTTCCTGTCACATTGTGCGTAAACTTGTACTTCCTTGCAGACAGAGAAAAATAAATTTTTAATTGTACTTATAAAAGGTTCCTGTTCCTCTTCTTTTTTTTTTTTTCCCTTAGTGTTGTCATTCTTACTACATGTGCCTTAGTTGTTTTGGGATGGGAAAATTGTACGTCTTTAAGGCTTAGTAGTAGGTTTAGTAGAATTTGTTTGGTCTCTTCCTGCTGAACCACCAAATTCTTTCACTTTTGAAATTCTAATGTTTGGGAAACTTCCATCAGACTAGAGGTAAGTGGAGAAAGATATTAAAATACAATAGAATGACTGTTTTAGATCTTTAATGGTGAAGACCTCACTCTTAAGAACGAGGAAGACAAGTGTCATCTGCAAGTCTTTACTGGCAATGTGAAGATAGGTTTTCATGTCTATGGTTTTAATTCTGTGCACTTGATCTGTGCCAGTGAAAACCTTCGTGGTTGGTGTCCCCTTGCTCTGTAAACAGTAATACAAGTAGATTTTGTTTGTGTATGCAAAGAGGCTTTTCTTTTTCTTGTAAGGGTATATGAAGTCTAAAACAAAATGGAGGATTGCTAAACAAGCCTGACAAAAGTTGCCAGGGAAATATTTGTCACTATGTGCACACGCTGTTTTGTGTTGGGGTTTTGGAAACCAATATGCATATACTGACTTATGTGCAGTCATGTACCCCTCGTAGTAATTCGTGGTTCCATTAGTGAGCAGTTGCTTTTCTCTCATATTTCAGTGTCACAATAGATCATGGGAATTAGCTTGTACTTAGCAACTATGTAGGGAGAACTGTGAACTAGCTGTATCTTATGGCCCAAATGTTCCTTTCATTAATACAGTTGAATCAACAGTTTATCGAGAAGCAAGTTCAAAATACTCAGCTGGCATCCTCCATCTACCTTTACGTGAAAACAGCTTTATTAGGGCCCATCCAGCAGTATGTCAGTGTCTGTGATGCATCTTGTCCCTCCCTTTGTGGCCAGTCCTGTGGGTGCTGAGTAGTCCCACACTCAAGTTGGATGGGTGGACAGATAAACAGACACTCCACTCAAAGCAATCTGCTCCTCCACTGCTAGGGTCACAGAAGTTTGCTGATCTGTTTTTAATGAAATAAAAACAAAATACAGAAGCACAGCACAAGGATGTAGAATGTAGATGGAGGTCTTTGTGGGCAAAGTGGTGAAACATCTGTACCCCTGGCATCCAGTGATACTCTGCACTGTTGTCTGTTTTTCCAAGTAGCTGCTCAAAACTTGTTTTTCATTAATACAATCATGTAAGGTCTGGCTAGATAGGTCTGAATTCTGCCTGAAAATACACTAATGCAGAAGATTCCATCATCAGCCCTGAGAAGGGAGTGAGGTGACCAAGTGCTTCCATGTGCAGGTACTTGTTCTGGGAGTAACTGCTACAGGAGGATGATTTGGAAAAATGATCACATGACCTTTGAGGTCTGAGTTTATTATGTTTTCTCAGAACTTCCTCAAAATACTCAAACTATTGGAATGAGCTACATTGCTAGAACCCAATTAACTGATGCTGTATTTTAAAGGTGATGTGAAATGTCAATTTCCGTCTTGAACGATTAACCCAAATACAACCTCCTTTACCAGGACTTGTGTCCTTTCATCAGCTTGTGCTTCACAACTGGTCTGCTGTCTGTGGGCTTTGAGCTAATATATTTCATAGTATGTAAAATGTTTCTTCAGAGGCAAGAGTGTAATGGGAGACATTTTATAGCAGCCAAAAAGGTGAATCAGACTTTAGCAATGTTTTTCTTACAGAATAGACCATGCGTGTCCAAGCCGCAGGCCGCATGTGGCCCTGGACAGCTAGTAATGCGGCCCCACAACATCGTAAACTTTTAACATTATTACGTGGTTTTTAGTGATATTTTTCATGAATTGATTGTGCGTAGCTCAAGCGCAGACTGCAGAGGTGACAATGGAACGCTGTGATGGGGAGGGTGCAGTGCAGCGCCAACTCTGCCATTCCCACCCTCCATGCACATCAGAACCCGCGTGTTCCACGTTACACGTGCCCGTGCCACCTGGTGAGTAAAACGCAGTGGTTGCCAATACTGGTATTTCAGCCTACCTACACATGTGTGCCTGTGGAGAAGTGGTTTTTCTTATTAAGCGGATGTAAGTTTTCTTATTTAATTATTAACCTTGGGCTTGTGTTATTTTGTAAAACAGTACGTTAACATGTTTATTAGTTTCACAAAACCAAGGTCAAACATCCCACTAGTTTGTTTCTGCTGCCTTCTTTTTTATGTTTTAATAAAAAATAGTTTTGTTACTTACATACATACATTATGTTATATATTTTATACATGGTTTGAGACAATTCTTCGTGCAATGTGGTCCAGGCAGCCACGAGGTTGGACACCCGTGGAATAGACTGTTACTGAACTGATATTTCACAAAATCTCAGTTTGTCTGGGGAGATGCATTTCTGTGCTTAAAAATATTAAGGTTCTTAAAACATGGCCCGAGTTAAAGTGAAAGGAAAAAATTCACGTGACATACATATATGTAATCACACCACTTAAATACCAGTGGCATCACATGCTGCAGCATTATCAGTACATGATCTTAATTACTACAAATTTCCCAACTCTGTTTCTCAGTACCTCCAGTAAAAGCCTTTCATTATTAATTGACTCTTGCTTGCCTATGAGTTTGCGTATTCCCTGTGGCATTCATTGACTTCCTGTGGTCGGTCGGTAGATGTCTAGTCGTGGTCTGTTTCTCTGATAGCAAAACTGAAGAGAAACACGCTGACACTTTTAAATGCCTGTGAACTAGAGCTACTAATAAACTTTTTTGTTTTTTTTATTGTAGCGTATTGTATGGTTGTGGTTAGAAGCTAACAGTGAATTTTTCTTGTGTTTGTTTTTAAGTACATCAGATACTGATAACAAATGTGGAGGGAGGAAACAATTTTGATGGAAACTGTTTCCATTATTCTTTCTGCCACTCTAATTCTCCTCATTTTCAGAACGGCTAATCAGAGAGAGTCATTGACCAAATGCATAGAAATAGAATAACTAATTACTGCTTTAAAATGCTGACTAGAGTCTTAAGATACTAAACATTTATAAGTTATTCTTGCATTAATAAATCGTCTATCTTCTATTTACAGAGCTGTTCTACTGAGATGAATTTTAAAGCCCTTCTCAAACTTGCAAGGGTTTTAAAACTGGAATGGGTGACACATTTTATTGTTAACAGAGGGTGTTGAGGCAGACTGTCAACACCCCATGCAGCATTAAGCTGTTGCCTTTGATGTGTAGGTGGCACCTCAGGTCTCAGGGAGCCATCTTATAAGTGAGCGTCCGTATGTTCAGCCCACTTGGATACGTTTGGAGATCTTGGGCCAGCAGCATCCGTATGCTACATGGCAGACACAGGAGGTAAAGCATGCCATCTGCTCTTCTGTTCCTTGCGCTTACCTTGTGGTGCTCCCTGTTCACAGGGGCAGAAAGCTCCACCCCACAGGCACCACTCAATTACTTGATGGTTTACCATGGAAAGTCTGGTTTGTCTCAGTATTTGATGGATTTGATTTCAGATGTCCACTAACGACCTCTTAGAAAGGATGGGAGACAGAAAAGGGTGCTCGAAATCCAAAATGTATTCCAGTACTTTTGCTGTCACACTGAAGTGGTGGGTGCTTGAAATAGCTGTGTTGTAATTTTAGAAATGGATTTCTTCACTCAAGTCCTTGACTTCTTATGTCTGTTCCCAAAAAGTCTGTGAGCATGAATTTGGATCCAAGCAGATGCTGGGACGCTTGCTGAGCTGAACACAGGCTCTTTATCACAAAGATCACTGCTGTGATCAACCTGAGAATGAACCCCTCCTTGGCTTTTAAGGTGGAAGGCAAGTAGTTCCTAGGGCAGATGTTCCACAGGAAATCATTTCTTACTCTCAACACCTTCATGCTGACTGTTCCGAGGTAGTCTGATACTGAACGACAATACAGATGAGTATTTGTATACCCTCACCAACAGCTGCCATACTCAGAAACACGGCTCTGCTCCCCAAACCCAAACTATTTTTTACCCAAACCATTTTTAACAAAGGTTGCTGGGATGAGGTACGGCAACTCATCACAGCAGCACTCCGCTCAGCCTGTGCGAACCAGGCTTGCCAGAGCTCCTCATTTATTGGCAGAGCCGGGATCTCTGGCACCGCTGGAATGTGTGTACAGATAGGTGCTCCAGTTTTACTGCAGCTCCTGTACAGTACTGTGTTCCTCAGCACATGCTAATTCCCTGCTTGCAGAGCTGCTCATCCTGCTTTCGCAGTTCTCTTTCCCCCGTCTATTTCAAAATTTTGGCCACCATAGGGATTTTCTCGGAGAAGCATTCCTGACATCTTTGTGTGGTCTTATTTTCCTCAGCTAGCTTCTTCCTTGAAGGAGCACTGCCTGCTGCCAGGACTCGCTCTCACATCCTTTCTGCGTTTAGGAAGGACCTGTTTTGGGTTCAGCGCTCAGAGTGATAGAAGATCTGTGCTGTGTTGTGGTGCTGGCTGCTCTGCTGCCATTTCTTATACGTGTGGCACAGCCACAGGACAAACGGCCATGCCATATGCCCCGTCACCTGGCTCAGGTCCTCCTGGAGACCTGACAGCCTCCCCGTTGTTTCAGCTCTCCAGGGGAAGCATTGGCAAAACAGTGCCTTGGTCCTTGTGACATCTCTTTGCCTTCTGTTCCACTGCTGGGGGCCTGCCCGGTGCACAACAATCCAGAGATGTCCTTGCGTTGCTGCATGTTTTCCAACAGGCACCTGTCACTCTCTTGCATGGCAACCACCTTTGGTTGTGGGCCTTCCCTCGGCTGGCTGCCTCCTGTCCTGACTGTGAACGTTCCCTTTGTGAAGGACGAGCTTTCCGAGAGCGTCAGCGAGGTGGAGGTCAGATTCATCATCTCAGGAGGCAGCTTTCACATTCTGCATGAAACAAATCTCTCAAGCTGTTTCCAGGAAATGGTGCTAATTTAGGACCAACAGCTTTGGATTCTTTCATATGGATGGGGACTGTGCTTTGAGGCTGTACAGCTGAGTTCCTTTGTGCTGCAGCTGGGCCATGTCCTTTGTGTTCTCTGTGGATCCATGCACTCAGAGAAACAAAACGCCCCATAGGTGTGAGCTTACCCAGGGAGGCTCCTTGGAGGTTCAGCCTGCGGCATGCAGGCTGTCTTGATGGCTGGTGAAAACGCAGAGCTAATGGTGGTGACTATGCTGAAAAACAGTGTTTGGTAGCTGCGAATTTGCTCTGTCAAAGGGTGTTACTGTGCTCTCTGGATCTGCTGGAGCTTCCATGGAGATGAGCAGGAGGCATTGCTTTCGGAGCAACCTGTGAACAGCCTTCAGCTGCTGTGTGGTGGCTCACGCCTGTCTCCAGCCATTACGTATTGCGGCTGTTTGTGGAGATTTGTAGGGGTAGAGTTTGCTTACAGAATTGCCTCCTTAAATGAGAAATCACAAACGCTTGGAGAAATGCATGCGGAAATGGTCACATGGCAAAGACACATTTACAGAAATCTCTTTACACAAAGTCTAACTTCTGTGGTGTGTAACTTCTACCTAACAAACAACCGGAGGATTTTACCTCAGGAAANGCGGCCCCGGGATGGAGCGGCTGCGGGCGGACGCTGCGGCCGTGGAGGAGTACGCGGAGTACCGGCGGTGAGGGCGGGGAAGAGGGGGGGAAGCCCGCGGG
>WBMW01000413.1:0-67437 GCA_013396635.1 Penelope pileata | reverse complement strand
GCGGCCTGCGGTGCTCAGAGACAGCGCTCCCACCGTGCGAGCGAAGCCCAGTGACAGAGCGTCGCTGACAGCGTGTGTCCCCAAGTCACCTGCAGTTCTGTTAGCTGGGCGAGGCTGCTCTGAAAGCAATGCCTCCTGTTCATTCCTATGGAAACCACAACAAAGAGCACAACGACGCTGCTTGACAGAGCAAATTCTCAGCTACCGAACGCCATTTCTCAGTGTAGCCACCACCATTAGCTGTGCATTTTCACCAGTGATGAAACAGCAGCACATGGTGGTTCAGAACGCGGCTTGTCTTCCATGCCACTGTCACCACTGCAGAAATGCACCCCACCACCCCTCACTGTGCTCACAGCCACTGTGTGCTCTCCATCAACATTCAGCAAGTGTCCATGAAAGTCAATGGGTGCCACTTTTTCCTCATGGAGGAACTCAGTTCCACACCTTTGCTCCATCTGCACTCCCATGTCAGGCGCCATTGTGTCAGAGTGCCCCTCTGCTGCCATCTGTCACATGGCAACAACATGGAATATTGGTGGGAAGGTTCAACCTCTTCTGCCATCCCACCAACATCCACCTCTGACATTGTGGGCCAATGCAGTAAAATAGGAGGGATTGCTTTCGGAGCAGCCCTCGTCTACCACTTGGACAGTACTATGAACCAAATGAGTTTTTGCATTTACAGCAAAAGTACTGCTGTGTATTGCTTGAAAAAGTACCTCGAGAACCACCTTTTATTTTCTCCATTCTTTCTGTGACGCGCGTACAGGATCGTAGGTGACAATGACGGAGGAGAGCTCTTCACCCCGGAGGAGTACGAGGAGTACAAGAGGCGAGTGCTCCCGGCCCGGCTGCAGAACCGCCTGTACGTCAGCTGGAGGTCCCCCGCCGGCATGGACTGCAAGCTGGTGGGGCCCGACACGCCGTGCTTCTGCACCCACCGGTGGGGCCCCACCCTCCCTCTGCACCGCTGCGTCCTTCTTAGACCGAGGGAATATAGAATGTTCCAGATCCACTGCATTGCAGCAGGGGCGAGTTAACTGGAGGTGTAAGGCTTTGGGAAATGAGCTTGTAAATCATAGGGGTTTTAAATACCTCAGTAACTTCTTTAGAGACTGGAACAGTTCTGCAGTCTTCAAAAAACACAGCTGCAAGGCATGAGTTAGGGTAGATCGGACTGGTTCTGAGGGTGCTATCAAAATGAAACATCTGTAACAGTTATATCATGGATGGAGGTAAAGCGCCTGATGCTATGCATTTAATTGAAATTTAATAGTTAGCAGTAATTAAGATAATTAAAGATCCTTCAACCCAGAACTCGCAAGCTAAATTACAGGCCTTTCTGTGGTCGTACTGACAATGTGCCGACACTGTTATTGAAGTTGTTACTTTTGCCCGTTTCAGGTATAAGCAACACCAAACGGACCACGAGGTGCTGCCCCCGGAGCGCCCCATCCGCGTGCCCTGCAGAGTGAGCCGCTGTCCGTGCCAGTCCTACCACTACGTCCCTCTCAATGGCATGCAGCCCATCCGCTGCCGCTGCAAACACTTCGCTGACCAGCACACGGCAGCGCCTGGGTTTGCCTGCAACTCCTGTAAGTCGCCCATGTGCCTGCAGCACCCTTCACTCATAAACTCAGCCCAGAGCATGAGGCGTGTGCTGCACGTGTCACTGCCTGCGTTATGCTCCTTCCAGCAGGATGGGAGGTGGGCGCAGGAGGAGGTGGAACAGCATCCTTAGTTTCCCCAGGTTCCGTAGGGTTGGAAGTTTCCTGAATGATCCGGCTGGGTACGCAGGGAACCTGGCCACCAAGGCTGGGCAGTAGGAAAACACCCTGCTTGCAGGTTGTCACCTTCACTGCTGCGTGTGCGTGACTTTTTGATGTGAACTTGGTAGTTTGAGTGAGAGGAGTGCTGACCTCTGTTCCTCTTACTGCCTGCCTGAATGTAACGTTAATACATTTTTATATTTTTTCTCAACTCCATAGAAAGTAGTGTGCTGTTCCCAAACAGTACAGTTACTAACACTCTAACAAAGCAGCTCCTGAAGACAGTCACTGCTGGTCCAGAAATGCAAATGGCCATGGAATCTCAAGCAGAAGGTTTGGGAAAGCATTAAGAGGAAGCTTTTTGCTTCACTTGATCGAGATTATTGTAATGACACAGCAGTAATTATTAGCCACAGAAATTAAATAATTCACAAAGTTGTTTTTCTTTGGAACCTCGAACTGCATAAGCTGAAGATTTTTTGTTAGATTTCTGTAATATCAGTAAGTTTCTTTCATGAATTCTGTTTAATATGTACGGTGAAAATCATGATCAGCTTTTGCTGGGTGAGATGAGAGTCATATCCCACAGGATTAACATAAAATATTTATGTGACAGCCTTTCAAGAATTTGCTCTGTGCAATGCGTGGGGCACAACTGGATGATTCAAACTGAAACCTCAGAACAAAATTTTTTTAATAATCATTACATTATGCACTTTTTCTGGTGTTTCTTAAAAACACCAGACACTTCTGAGAGCTTCTGAGGGCACACAGAGAAGTGCCAAGACTTGTTTCAGTGTTGTTTTATTGCACTGGTCCTAGTCTAGCTCAGCTGTGTAATCTAATGTGGTAGATAAATCAGATGTAATATTAAAATGGAAAGAATACTGATATTGCACTTTATGTATTGTATATGCTGTATTCTGTATCAAAGTACAGAGTAAGAACTCTATGACTGAGGAGCGCCCACAATGAAGTAAACAAGCTTGAACAATTTGAAGAATGTGCTTCTTAAGCTTATAACACAGGTCTTAAAAAAAAATTCTTCCTTGGTGCACTACAGAATGTCCTGTAACTAAGATTAGTTAGGGGCAGGCCATAAGTAGCTTTGTGATACAGTCCAAGGGGAATGATGAAACATTTGGAGTTCTTCAATTTCTTGTTCACATCTCCACTCTGGTAGGGCTTCTGTGATGTTTAGTCTTAGCCTTACTTAGGGCGGGTACCTCTCTGCACCCCGTGTTTCCCAGTGTCACCTGCCATTTGTGTCACTCCTGCAGTTCCATCTAGTGACTATGTAGGCTTAAAAAAACATGGATGGGCAGTCTGACAGTGCTCCTATATGGAACTTATTTTGCTGTTACCACAGCTTCTGTTGCATACCAGGATAACTTTGCTGATTTTTAAACAAAATTAAATTCTATGATTTGTATCACAAATTGTGGTTAGATGTTTCTTGTCCGTGCAGCATCAACACCTGTGCACATTTGGAGATAATGCTGCCAAAATGCTGGCAGCTTGTCTTTTCTGCCCAGTGACAGAATTCATTTGTTTTTATTTTTTGTCAGGGGAGGGGAAGAGAAGAGTGTTCCTAATGGCAATGGACACAAATTGCAATGTAAAAAATCCAAATACATATTAAAGTTTACCCCAAGCGAAGCCCAGCATTGGTGCAGGCTGCCCAGAGAGGCTGTGGAATCTCCATCTTTGGAGATACTCGCAGCATGACTGGATGGATGAGACCTGAGACTGCATGGCCCCCATGATCTAATCCCCACATTCCCCCCTTCTCCTGTTTTATGAAGCATTTTCATGTTGTGATGAAATGAGGCTGAAAGGCTTCAGCAAAGATAGCCAATTGCTTTTCCCCAAATCATGTACACGCTTCCACATGGAACATGTGGCTGGATGCTTTTGCAGTGAAGAAGCTGAAGTTTTTGACAAGATCAGTTTGGAGAGACACCATTTTGTCTGCTGTGAGGTATAAATTCCATTATCACTTCACTCATAACATTTATTTGTTAATTAGGCTCCACGTGTTTGGGGTTTCACAGCTGCTTTACCTGTGGATGTGGTCAGCCAACGTACGCCCATGAAACAGTGGTGGAAACTAAACAAGAGCGGTTGGCCCAAGGGAAGCCCGTGGGGCTGGACGTCCCTTACGCTGCCATGGGAGGGCTGACTGGTTTCAGTTCCCTCGCAGAAGGCTACATGAGGCTCGATGACAGTGGAATAGGTAAGTGCAGCTGGCCTAGGATGGAATCTGAGGGCTCCAGCGAGGTATTTTTATAAAGCAGCCATTCAACAGAGACTTGGAGGGTCTGAGGGTGAACTGGATCCATACGAGTAGGACTTCAAGACAGACTTTATTTTTCCAGCAGTCCTTACGTGTGAGGAGACCACTGTGACCACCCTGTCCAACTTCCTGTAGTGAACCGATCAAAGAACTCTTCTGTCAATAATGTCAGTGTTCAGCACAGTCACTTCCACTTGAATCGGAGCATATCTTTTAGAGAGAACTCTGTAACTTGTGTTTTTTCAAAATACTTTCATTTTTTATTTATGTTAATCCTTTAGCATAATATTGCCCAGGTTTTCCTTTTTTACACTATTCCAGCATTTTTTAAAAAACTCATGATTTAATACCTGTTCAGCGCCAGGAAAAAAAAAAAAGACGGACTTTGAAACCTCTGCCACTCTGAGGTTTTGTGTCACATAGTAATGAACAGATTTTATCCCAAAATACTGTTTTATTTATTATTTCCATGTACTTTCTGTTTCTTTTCCAAATTCTGATGTTTCTTGGATTTGTTTGCTGTTTAAAAGCTATAATGTAGCAGTAGTAACTAAAGAGCTGAAGCCTTTCATTCCTTTTGAAGCCATCCTCTTTAGTGTTTTTCTGACAGTGTGGTTCATATGAACCTGTAGCTTTGTTTTGACACCAGCGTGTATGTTTTTAATGCATCTTGCATAGTGAATTTTTGCCTTCATTCATATTCTTTTTTAACAGGAGCTCCCTCTGATGAACTTTTAGAATCCCCTGTAACCAGCATGGATCATCCATTTCTAAAAGCATTTCCGGAACCTTCTAGTTCTGCTCAATCCATCTCACAGATAGCAGGTGGTATATTAGTAGAGTAATACTGCTTTACAAGAAGCATATCATGTAAAATCTAATTCATTTATGAGTTGTAGAATGTTTAGGGATAAAAATCAAAGTTAAATATTAAAACAAGTGTTGAAGCCTAGTTACCTGAAAGTTGGTACAACACTCCTGTACGAGAAGTGCCTAGAATAACTATGCTGTTACTGCTAGTTATTTTGGTCACAATGTGCTTTTTAACTTAAATGTTGTGGTTTTTTAAGCATATGATGTCTACCCCATTAATAGTGTCACTCAGGTATGGGATATATTTTTTATTATTTTTTTATTCCTACTAGAAGCTCATCATATCTGAACAGTACATATTCAGCTCAATCACGTGAGACTGCCTTCTGCCAGAAAGTCTTTCCTGCATGGAATTAGGAATCAGTTATACTTACTTTATACCCCTGCTTTAGAATCAGTACTTAGCAATTAATGTCACTGCTGAGCTCCTCCATGGCTGTCTATCATAGCTGCTAGCCTTAGACTAAAGGAGATACACATTAGTTGTACTTGTTGGGATTTGTTACTTGCATATAAAGGTGTTTTACTACATCCATACAACATCTCATTTTAAAATTTGTTGTGTCAAATATGAGAAATAATATGAGATTGAGTATCATTAGTGAATTATTTCTTTTTTCCCTTTAGCTGGTCCTAGCACCACAACACAAGTTTCTCAGGAAAGGCGTTCAGAAGAAGATGACATGGCTTATTTTGAAAAACGTTATCAGGAGCGGGCAAGTTATCATTTATTGCTTGATTTAAATATATTTTCACAAAGAGATGGCTAAGCAAGATAAACATCTAATTTAAGTGGGATATAAATGTATTACGTCATTTCATCTCTTTCTGAGAAAAACTAGCGTATTAAGATGAGGTTTGAAATACAGTTATGTGCTATTGCAGGCTGTTAGAGGTCAGTTATGTCTGGGGTGGTGTTTGCCCTAACTAGGCAGATTTTTATCGTGTTAACTCTCCATTACACAATACCAAAGTGCTTTACTATGTGAGAAAAAGAAACAACAAAACAAACTCACAGAAAGTCCCGTGTAGCATTTATGGGCGTGTGTGCTATGGCACTTATAAAACTTTATGGTGCTCTTTTCCTTACGAGTCTCTGTGCTAAATCTGGTGCATTTTTCTCAGATAACCTGAATCACCCTCCTAGCAGTGCCTCCTCCGCTGCACTGACTGTGTGTTACCTTCAAATGCTGTGCAGTTTTACTTTGATGCTTAAATACCTATTATTTCCCTCCCGCTAGCTCCTTAGCTCCACCATCTCAGCTGGAAGGATGTCCTGGCTGTTTATGAATTCTTTTGTAAGGCAGTGTTGCCTAACTAACTAATTCCTAAAAACTGCTGTAATGCTTGCTCCTTGCAAGGAGGTGTGTTTGCTAATGGGAAAGCTGTCTGAGCTTCATTAAACTTTACATCATTTTCTTTATTTTGGAAGCCATCACAAAATGTGGTAAAATGTTGCAAATATAGTATCAATTTACATTCAAAAACATTCAAAATTCAAATTGTTAGTTTTTTTCTTCCCCCCAAGATTTTATTTTCTCTGCAAAAGTTAGTAGGGATTTCAGATACAGACCTCATGACTCCAAATAAGGAAAAACGTTTTAAAATGAATTCCTGTGCAGACCACCAAAAGTGAGTTTGCTTGTATACATCCAAATAGAAGCTGGGGCTTCACTTATTTTTGACACTGTTTTGTAGGGGGAGAAAAAGCGTATTAAAAATATTGTTTTATTTTTTCCTTGCAGTTTTGATAGCTGCATGTCTTATTTTAGATGGGATGCAAAAATCCAGGCATCCCTTTCATACAGTTGCTCGAAATCGTATTGCATTCACTTTTGTAATAATACATGAGGGTAACTGTTGCTTCTGAAACCAGCAGTTGTATTTGTTTGGATTGATTAACAAGTCTTACTACAAAATGGATGAGTTAAATTGCATGCGTGTTGGCAGATCATACCATGCTGTAAGAACCTTCTATGCAGAAAAATCTGCTGAGAGGAAGAGGTGTGTCAGCAAGGAGACTTGGAGAGACAGGTTGAACATCTACTTCAGCAACAAAATTTCTGTGTAATTTTGTGCATGGTGGTTGTTCTAGCTGTGTCTATTACACATCTGTAATAAAACACCTTTAACTTCCATTGAGATAAAGATTAAACCATGAACATTCATGAGGCACTTTGGCCTTGAGGGATACATGAATACTTGGATTGCCATTATCAGAAATAAAGGCAGCCCTGGTTTGGAACGCAGAGGAGCTGCAGAGCTATGGATGTGCTCCTTTGTCACATGATTCAAAAGTGAGCACTTCTTGGATTGGTACCTCTCTATCTCATAAATTTACATAAAATGGTAAGTTTGTGACTGGTTGTAGAGGCTGAAATTAACGCTTGAATCAGTGTTGTGACTTTTTTTGTTACAGCTGAAAAAGGAGAAGGCTGCTAAACGAAAAGAGAGAAGTTCAGTGGCATCAAAGAAGCCGTGAGATTAATGAAGAAACATTTATTATAGTGTTAATCATTTATTGAACAATATTTTTTCACTGTGCCTACTTGTATACTTCTTTCTTCTTCTACTTTGTTCTATTACTGAAATTAATTGTTAATTATCTTGTAATAAATTTGGTACTTTAATCAAAGTGTTTCTAATCTCTGGAATTGTTATATAAACACTTTTTTGAGAATGGAAAATCATAATTAGAGATTTACAGAATGTTATTTAAGGTCAGAGAGAATAAGCATGTTTTTAAGCATTACATTGCAGCAGGGCAAAGAAAATGTTATACATCCTGCTCTTGGACTTTTATGATGCACTTTATTTGTAGCATCCTTACATTTCTTCTTGTTCATGGATTTTTACTTGGCTTTGTTCTGTTAACACTGACATTTAAATCTTTAAATCTTTTGTTTTTCCTTCTGTTGGTTTCATCTCCATTGCATAAAATTCAAACATACCTTTTGTCTCTCACACTTCCCTAGGCTCAGTTCTTGCCAATGTATAAATAGTTGTTGCATGGGTTTTTGCTCGTAACCCCATTTCCATGCATACTTACTGGCGAGTTGAAGGGATCCTGCGGCCTGCTTCATCCCAGATTTCTGTAGTGGCACCATTGTCCTGATTCTGTTTGTCTGATACTACACATAACAGCGACTCTGTTACACTGAACTTTTGAAAATGTTAGGTGGAAATGAATATACTATTTATTGCACATAAATAATTCTGTATCATTTGATAGAAAGTTCTTTACCTGACAGATTCTCTTTCATCGTGTCTAGTGCAATGGAGTCCCTCAAGATAGTAGACGTCCTTTTATTTTCTTTGTGCACATTCACAGCTGGGACAGCATGTATCGTACTAAAGGTTGTGGACATTTGTGTGAAAATTTAAAAGTTGGTAACTTTGTGTAATGCTTTAAATCTGTTAAGTAGCATGGCACAAAACACCTGGCTGAGGCTGCAGTATGATTGGAATTAGGAGGCAAAAGTAGCGCCTGGGTTAACTTTGCTGGGCTCCCCTGAAAACAGAGACATACGTCTGTTTGTCCTTAAAAGCACATGGAGATGTCTCATGGAATGAAGGCTTTTCAGGTGGTATGTGAGTACTGAGAGTTTATAGCAGAGTTGGGAGAAGCTTAAAAAGCTTTCATTCCCATCAGAGAGCTGAATCCGCTGCGATGCCTGTGTGTGCCTTATAGGCAGAGGAAACGAGGTGAGGCTGCATGCATTTGGGCAACTTGCTTTCTTCTTCAAATGGAAATAATTCTGCACTTTTCTGTGCAAAGGGAGGAAGGCTCTTGGGAGTGGATGTGAGTCATACAGTGACTGATGGAGGTGGCTGGAATCTGAGTGCAAAGAGAATAGGGGCTTGATTGCCCAAGTCTAAGCTGGAGTGACGACCATTCACCTTTACTTAACTCTGTACTATGCTGCCGTTACCAGTGATGCCAATCAAAGAGGTTAATCTGTTACTTTAATTTAAATGCGTAATATATTGATGTGTACACTGAGTATTTTAAAAGTACCTTCACCTTTAAATCCTACACGGTTACATACTGCTTTATCTTAATAAATGAAGATACTAACTTGAGCTCCCTCTTCTGGTCCCTATTAGCAATCGTTTCTATAGTTCCCCTACTTAGGGGATTTCACAACAGAATTACATGAAACCAAAAAATGTAGATAGCGGTTTTTAAAAATGCAAATAAAAATACAGAAAAAATAATTTTATTTCAGTTCTCTAAGAGGCTATTACAAGGTGAAGAGAGACATTTGTTCTAATAGCTTTGTATTTATCCCTGTGGTTGTTGCTGTTAGAGAATGTGGTTCCAGAAGTGTTATGTGTGTATTTCAAAGATCAGGTGTATCACAACAATATGCTTTTGCAGACAGAACTTTTAATAGTTTAAGAGTTTCATTTTTCCATTAAAAAGAAATAAAGGATTTAAGTTAAAAATACTTGCCAGTTTTAAATGCTTGTTTTGCCCAAATTCAGTCTTACTGAATGCTACTTCAGTCATCATTAACCCTTTTTTATCCAAGTCAATCTTTTAAAATTTTGTTCCATGCCTAAACATATTTAACATTTCCAATTTAATTACACTAAAAGGCTATCACGTTTATTTGATAATACTTCTGCATAGTTGGAAAATAGATGGGATTGTAAAAATGTCATCTGCATTCAATATTGCTTAGGAATTCTGACCCCTTTTCACCCATGTTGATGACTTCTAAGAAAAAGAGAGTTGGTTGGTTTTACTTTTGACTTCTTGGTACTTCTTGTGTAGAACATTTTGCAAGATTTTTTTATATGTACATGGAAAAATATATTTCATAATGTTGCTGGCTGTCAAAACTGGAGACTGATGTCATGACTTGTGTGAAATCTGCAGACTGGAATGACTCTCACTTAACAGTAACCAATTAGAAATGATCCTAAAAACCTGATCATTTTGCAGGATCAAAATTGCAACCTCCAATTCTATCAAAAAGCCTCTTTGTACTTCTATTAAAAAAAAGGAATTTTTTGTGAATTTAAAAGCAGAGACCAGATGCCAAAGTGTTTGCCACTGACAGTGGTCATTAAATAAAGATCTTGGTTGAATGTGTACTTGTTGATTTGCTTTCCGGAGAGAAGTGATGGACTTTGAGTGCAATGTCATGGGACAGAGAAGTTATCAGTTCATCTGTGTGATTTATTTGTGGACATGTCGTTCAGATAGGCACACTGACCATTCCTGACTGTAACCCAAGGAACCTGGCACAGGAAAAATGGGGGTTTGTCACAGAGTGCTCTCACCCCTTAAATTGTGGTTGCATAGGTCTTAGGCAACACTTAACCACTTTTCGTATTTAGAATAATTGGCTTTCAGATGAATATTTGCCATTGTTACAACACTCATGGCATGCAGAAGATTGTTTTTTCACTAGTTTTCATGCCCCTATGGAAAGACTTAAGTGTAATATTCACAACACTGAAGACTGATTAGTGATCCTAAGGGAAGGAGGAGGGATTCCTTTTGATTCTGTGCTTCCCCAATGCTAAATATAAAACGTGGGTCTTTCTCAGGTTTGGGAGGAAGGGAAGTGTGCAAGTTCACAGCCAGCAATGCTATCAGTGCAGAATTCCTTTGCCAAGTTGTCAGTGCCTTCACGGCACGTTGTGCACATTCAATGGATTGTTAGCAGGTCTCATGTCCTTGGAGCCTCTGGTGGCAGATGTGCTGCAGCCACGCAGTCCCAGACAGCTTTGTGGGCAGTGGGAACGCTTTTACCCAAGGTGGCCATGCGAGGATGCTGCTGCTGCTGCATATGCCAGGGCCTCCGGGCGCTGCCAGGACCTACAGGTGCTGCCAGGACCTTTGTGCGCTGCCAGGCCGGATCTGACTCGCTCCTTCAGCCTCTCCTGAGGAAGGTCCCAAGCGCAGCAACCCTGGTGCAGCCCTGGCACCCACAGCCGGGGGCCTGCTAACGGCTTCATCAGCTTTTGTCCTTCTATTAAATATGGGAGGGAAATCAGACGCAGTATGTGCAAAATGAACCGCTGACACGCTGCGCAAGGAGAGCCAGTGACACGTAGGGGGGCAATGGAGGCAGGGACCAGCTGCTACTTCACAGTGAAGCACCAAATGAGTGCTGCGCTCGATGGCCCACTGCCCCGCTGTGTGACACAGTGTGAACCTGAGCACATCACCGGGAATTCTTCGCACCCCGCCCATGACGGCCCCTTCCCCACACTCGCGACCCCACCTCCCCCTCNCTGTGCCGCGCCGGGGTGGATCCTCGTGGATAAACGCGCTTTGCGCTGAGTAACCGGGGCCTGACGCGTGGGTGGGGCGGTGAGAAGAGGGGGGTGAAGCGGAGTCGGGATTGGGAGGCTGGAGGCCGGGTCTGCTTTCAGCCTGTGAGGGGCTACGGGAAGCACCAGCCGTTCGCCTCGGCTGAAGGGAGGTTGTGGTGGCCCGGCCAGCGGCCATGGATCCCGGCATGGATGTGTGCAAGGACGAAGACATAGAGTACAACAAAGGTACCGTGAGGTGGTTTAGAACAATCCCACCTGATCCTACATTTGAGAGTAATGCAAATCCTCATTGCTGTTTTCTCCTTCAAGTGGAGGACGTTGTGGGCTGCCACGTGGAAGATGCCATAACGTTTTGGGCACAGGTGAGTTTTAAAGAAGTCAATTCAGATCTCAGGGTTGCAGCCGTTGCATTGTTTTAAACCAAAATCGGTTTTAAAACGTCAAAAATAATTATCCGTCCATTTGAGCTATGCCTTTCACAGACATTTGGTGGTCTTTATGTATTAAAAAAATATCAACTGTTGGCTGCAAAATGCAGTGGGGAGCAGCTGGGGCAGTGCCCTCTGCTCTGGCAGCTGCTGAGCCCCTGCGGCCGCCCCTGAGCTGAGCAGGGAATGGGTTCTGAGGTACCAGTGGTGCATTCCCCTTTGGGTGCTCACCGTGGTGTTCTGACACTGTTACAGTGTCTTGTTTCATACAGAAGCTGGGAGAGTCCTGAGGATGAGGATGTTCAGCTGCAGTGGTGCTCTCTTTCTGAGCTCTGGGTGCTTTGCTTTGAGTTGCAAGAAGGATTGACATCGAATAATGCCACGATGCTGGGTCTGGCCCAGTCTTACAGTGCTTCAGGTACTGGGGAGTATCTGCTCCTTGTAGCTGAGCCAGAACCCAAGCCTTCCCAGTGGGGAGAAGGAGGGGTGTGCTAGAGCTGCTGTCTCCTTGTCTTAGGAGAGAAAGGAAAAGAACACCAAGCACACACACAAGTTGGTGGGGCAGGATTGATGAGTGGGATCTGCGTATTTCTTGCAGAATTAATTAAACGTGCTCTTTCTGAGCTATTTATCAGGGATTCATTAATTTTGAAAGAAAATGAGAGCAGGCTTACAAATACAGCTAAAACCATGAAGGTTGAAAGCTTAAGGTGGGGCATTGCTTGTCTCAACAGCAGCGGAACTGTTCTGACTTAATTTTGGGCTGTTGTAAGCCATCAAACCACTATGGTAAGCGACAGTTAATAACTCGTGCCCTCTCTCTGCGCTTCTTAGAGCATCAGTAGCTGTAACGACCTCTTGAAATTAAGCTGTGCGCTGGAAGAAGCTTGTCCTCGAGCTAATGCAGTTTTTGGCAAGCCTGATTTTAGTAAGGTATGTAGGATGTGTAAATGTAGCATTTGTTTTCTGCTTGGATGTAAAAGCTTCAATTCAGTGCAGCCGTGTTCTTTGGTATTTTACTGATCTTCATGTTGTGGGTCATATGCTCTCCAAATCTGTTAAGAACTGCTGTCGATCCTGAAGGAAATGCTTATTTTGTGTGGGCAAGTTTCATTTCTTTCTGTACTTCAGACCTCAAATTATGCAACTGTATATGTGTGTGTGTGTGTGTGTGTGTATA
Source organism: Penelope pileata (assembly GCA_013396635.1). Lineage (NCBI taxonomy): Eukaryota > Metazoa > Chordata > Aves > Galliformes > Cracidae > Penelope > Penelope pileata. Next base: position 54,594 of record WBMW01000413.1, on the reverse strand, counting down.
TACACATACACACAGGAAATATTACAATAAATATAATACACCGAATGCTGAATTCTTTTTTTTGTTTTCTGGCACAATTATGCGTTATCTTTAACAAGAGAGCAATCTTTTTTTGGAAAAATGATACTTTGCTCCATCTCAAATGTGGAAGATCTTAGGAAAATCTGTAGGTAAGAAGAAGGTACCAAGATGTTTAGAAGCGGTTTTATGATAAGTTAAGCCTATAAAGAGTGGTAGCAACTTCTGTGTTTGTGTGAACTGCTGATGGCTTACTGCAGAATAAAGTTTAGATAAAACACTTTGAGCTGTTTGTGTGTGCAGGTAAATGACCTTCTACTTTCCTCTTGAAAAGAAAGAACACAGATCAACAGCAAACTCAGCATGTTTGTGGTGTGGCTGGCCTGCTCCTTTGTTCAGCTCACTACTAAGCTGTCAGTGCCAATAAATGTTGTTGCAATACATTTGTAGAAAAAGGCATATGACCCTGATGTATAAGATGTTAGTGTTTTTCTGCTTTTAAGGTTTTCTTTGAGCTATTGTTTGTGGATTAGGGGTTTATCTTTTGAAGCATCTACCATGTAATGTTGTTATGAGAGATGGGACATCAAACGCATTACGTTTTCATACTGCTGCTGAGATGATTCTGGAAGAGTGAAAGTAAGATTTGCAATCTGTCATGAATTTCATCTTGAGTTATGCTTATATTTTGAGAATGCTATTCTTGATCCTTTTTTTTCCCTTAATTTTCAGATTTATGGTGGATGTTTTTCTGAAGATAAATGTTGGTACAGATGTCGGGTGCAGCAAGTGATCAACAATGAAAAGGCAGGAACTATTTTTTTCTACAGTCTTTGTCACCTCTACCTGCGGGAGCATAGAAATAAATGCAACTCCTCCCTCTTTCTTTTAACCTCGCTGTCTGAATAAATTTAAAAACCAATGAATATGCACGTGCGACACAAATTAAGGGATCTGTAAGTGTGAAAGCTGCTGTTGAGAAGACTGACAAGACATGCCATACTTGCAAAGTGCTGGTGGTGTGTCTCAAGAAAGGTTCACAAGTGGTAGCTGATGCTGTTAAGCGATGCAGTTTAATTTCAAACTTCTGAGAGGTGAAAATGGTCGCTTTTGTGTGACGTGTTAGCAGCGATGTGATTGCACTGGAGGAGTTGTTCATTGGTTTTGGGTGGCTGACACAGAAGACATGTAGTTCCGACTTAAAATGGGAATTTCTGAATGGGCTGATTGGTTTGCAAAGGTTAGATTGCAATCTGTGCAGTGAAGAAAGTCTTCTGTATTCCTTCTAAATTGGAGTTCACAGAGGAGGGGGAAAATGTCACCAGTACGTATGTCGTGGTGCTCAGGGTTTTCTCAGTTTTTACAGAGGTGTCAATATGAGTTTTCTTTACCTCTGTCCCTTCCTCTGAAGGACATGCCAGGCTTAGTATAGAAGGGTCTGATCTCTGCCTCAGACGTAGTACTGCATCGCACACGTTTGTTAAAATGCTTATATTCTAGTTTTCTTTCAGTGCACGTTTCTGTAGGAGGTTCACATAGCCTCTGCTTATTAATCTATTTTTTGTCATTGTTGCAGTGTCAGGTATTATACATTGACTATGGAAATTCTGAGATCCTAAATAAGTCAGAAATAGTGGAAATTCCAGAAAACTTGCAGTGTCCGAGCGTTGCCAAGAAGTACAGGCTCTGGGGACTGCGGTTACCAGCTGATCAGAACTTAAACATGTTTGAACAGGTGAGTGGCAGATTTTGAAGCATTTATGATGTGCTTTGCAATGGATGGTGCCAAATGTTAGCACGGTGTCAGCAGGAGGAGTTTTTGAAAAGCTGAGTGTTCAGCCATGATAACATGGCATGCTGGGAAGCACTGTCTGATCGTTTGCCCTGAATGTACTCCAGAAACTAGAACAGTTTGGTCAAAAGCTGGTTCAGAATGTACTGTGGAGTGATCTTAGAATACACTTTTACAGTTTTGCAGGCTCAGGAGCTGTTGCCAAGAGGACTGATAAAAAGCTCAGAGTCCTTCAGAGTGGCACCGGTCGCCCTTGGTCTTGTTTTATGAGCAGTGGTCTCTTTTGTGTGGACACCACTCGTTCTACAGTCTTAAAGTTTTGCTGTTGTTGCTGGTACTGCCTGTGCTTCACCAGCTGCTGACTTGAGAGCAGCAATTGCCAGTAGAGCTGGGCGGGGAGCAGCTGTCCTGCTTGCCTTGTCCTGTTGCTGTACCATTCAGAGGCAATCCCAAGACCCCATCTGTATGGTCTCTTCCCCGTGGTCCTGTTGGCATTGCTTAGTGTGATTAAGACAGATGAAAATCTGTTATCGTTTCAGAGTTTGTTTGTTTTTTCACTTTGTTTTGCTTGAGGTAAAGCTTTCTATGCTTGCTGTGTGTTGTTTGAGGCTGTGCCTCTTTCCTGCCCCCAGCCTCTTCCGCTCTTAATTTTAAGTGGAAACAGCTTAAAATTGGTTAAACCAAAAGAAAAAACTCTGCTAGTTGATGGGATTTGAGATTTCTGTTATCTATAAACAATACTAAGTTCTTCAAGGAGGGAGAAGTATTGGTGTTGATGTCCAGTCTGGTGTTGACAGATCAGATCACATACAGAGTTGTACAGATGCACTGTGGTTTCAGGTTTTAGTCTGAAACTTTTTGTTTTGCTTTCATAGAAGAAAGTTGACTGAATTCAGGGGTAACTATTTCAAATTGACCAGTACACAACTTCAATGTGTTTTACTTTACAGGGGAAGAAGTTCTTGAGTGGCCTGGTTTTTGAAAAAGCAATAAAAATACGACAGAAGGCCAAGCAGAAATGTGGTATCATTATTGTCCAGGCAGAATGTGAAAAAATCGATGTTGGAGAAGAGGTGGCCAAGGCCCGGTTTGCTGAAAGGTGCCGATCTTCAGGAAACGCCGACTGTGGGGAACAGAGAGATGATGCCATGCCAAACCAACATCAGAAGATGAAAGTTCCAGCTCCACTGTGCGCGAATAAGCCTGGCCGTGCGCTATGCAACCGTCCCAGAGGGCTCTTTGACACAGCGACTGCCAGTGCCAAGAATGAGATTTTTACTGGGAACCGTATATTCCTCACAAAGTGAGGTGATGGGATGTTTGTGTGAGTGCCCTGCTCAGTTGCTGAGGATGTGTGTATATGAGAAGGTGGAGGGGGAAAATGTGCATCCAGAATGAAAGGTTCTTTTCCTGTCTTCCAAGCATCTGGTAGTGCTGGGTGGATGCTCAGGGAAAGGAAAGTGTGTGCGAGTCTATGTGTGGCACGCTGTGGTGGTGGGCATTAGGGCAGGGGTTTGTAGGGCACCTGCTCGTTAGCATTGTTACGTGTTGGATAGCTTGTTCTTCCTCACTGGTTTTCCAAAGGGAATGTTGTGTGTCTTGAAATTTTGAGATTTTGAAAAAGAAGGAAGAAGTGGTAGCAGCTAGAAAACAGAAGATACAGTGAACCTTAGTTGAAAGCGAAGGTTGCAGGCTGTTGGGCCTCTTGGAGACTCTGCAGTGACAGGCGATGGTGTTTGTTTATGCGCCTGTGTCACTTCCATAGGCTCGTCCTTACCACTCACTGTAGCCGTTCCCTGTTTATTTACTTGTGTTTAAAAACTCATTGGACACAAATGTGGAGTGCAAAAGTACATTCACCTAGCAGGACAAACATATTTTCCTTATTTATTTGTGTGGGAAGGTAACAGTGTGTGCTTATGAGAAATAAAGCCAGCAATTGCAGTCTGAAGTGGGCTTTAAGGGGTAGCGATGCCTCTGCAACTTGTAATTACCCTGACAGGAGGTCGTGGTAAGTTGGCAGTTAAAGTTGTCAGAATTTTTTTAAAATAAACGTGTCCTACAGTTGCTGGGATTGCCATGGCAACAGGCTGCTGAGGAAGATGTTTGTGGGTGGAAAAGATGGTACTTGGCATTCAGAGAGTTGCAGTGATGTAAGAAGTAATGTTCTAAAAACAAAACAGCACACAACGTAAACACACCCTCGCTTGTTTAGAATTACAGATAGATCACTTAGGCAACTCTGTCATTAACAAATGTGAAATGAGGTGCTCTTCAAAAAAGGCTGAATTTATAGTAAAGTGCCATATCCTAAATCACTTGGATGCTCTTGATCTGGCCTGTTCTCTGAGTTACAGATACGCTTCAAATCTGATTTTAAAAACGAGGCAATAATCCATTGGAGAAGAGAAGACAGAGGGGATCTTATCGATGCTTGAAAATATAAAATATCTGAAGGGCCAGTGTCAAGTGGGTGGGACCAGGCTCTTTTCAACAGTGCCCCGTGACAGAACAGGGGCAGTGGACATAAACTGGAAGATAGAAAGTTCCAAATGAACTTGAGAAAAAGCTGCTTTACTGTGAGGGTGGCAGCACTGGGACAGGTTGCCCAGAGAGGCTGTGGGGTCTCTTCTTCCAGAAAGACTCAAAATCCACCTGCATGCTTTCCTGTGCAACCTACTGTAGGGAGCTGCTGTAGCAGGGGGTTGGACTAAATGATCTCCAGAGGTCCCTTCCAACTCCTACGATTCTGTGATCGTTATTATTTAATAATAGTAAAGATTTTGGTGCCACTCGTTGTTGAGATAGCACTGTACCCCAAAGAATCCTGACTGGTATGAGCAGCTGGCAGCCAGCAGGTCCTTTATTTCATTTCCATGTGTTGTGGTGTCCTGTGACTTAACATGCTGCAGGGGTGATAGGATTACCCCTGGAAAATGAGACAAAAAGAAAAGCTGTGATGTAACCAAAGTTGTGCGAGTGAGATTGAAGTTGGTATGGGGTGTAGTGGTACTTTGGGTAGTGCTCTGTGTTAGACAGCTTCACATCACTGTTCTTGGTTATAAAAAATAACTTCTGGGCTTTAGATCCCGAATGCTACCCTTAAAGAACTTCAGCCTATTTAGTAGGTAGCAAATTTGAATTAAGGCAGACCTTGACTGTTCTGGGTCTGATGTGTGGTGTACAGCAAGATGCTTTTTGGATGGAAAAGACTTTTTACTTAGTGGTGGTGAAAACAGAGAGTTCCTTTCAAATTATGTGTGTATGTTTTGCTTCTTTGTTTTTCTTATTTAGTGTTGTGTAACAGTCTCTGAAGACTCCAGTGGAGAGTGTTATAAATTAAGTAGTAAAGCATAATTGTGTAGATGCTTTTATAGTCTCTTTGGAGTGTTCTGTCGTTGTTATCGGAACTACTACAGCATGAAAGAAAGCACATTGTGGTGGTTTTTTTTTTTTTCTATTAATTCCTCTTGTTTTTTTTTTTTTTAAAGGGAAAAGACACTTGCATCTGTCCCAGTGCTTAACAGAGGTTTGCCGCGACTAAGAACAGACCAGAACCTGGCTGAAGAGAATGCTGTGTTTCACATGGAGAAAGAAGCCCTCAGAGAGGAGAATGCAAAGCTCTTGAGGAGGCAGAAGGAACTAGAACTGGAAGTTGAGCAGCTGAAAGGCGAACTTGAGGTATGTGGAAATGCAAAACTGTTGCTTTCCTGTTTGCAGATGTTTCTGCTGCTTCTGTCATGTGGTTTCTTCAGGCAGCAGTTGAAGGCCGTACACTGCTGTTGGATGCAACAAGATCGCACTGGTTGGACAAAGACTCAGCTTCCCCCGGTGCAGGAGGTGTTGGCAATGCTGTTGTGTGCATTGTGGTCCAGGTTGGGCCCTCACTCCCCTGGGGCTGCACTTGGTGCAGTTTGAGCTTGGAGTTTTGCATTTCGTGGTTAGAAACATGCTTTGTTTATAAGGACATTGTCCATGCCTCTCTTCCTTGCTTAAAGGCTAAAACCAGCTTTTTGTATGTTGGGCTGAAAATTCCAAAGTGTGATGGAATCATCGTTCTAGCAGCTGCTGAATTTTAGGAAAGTGTTTGTTTCCTTAATTGCTGCTTAATAGAAAAGATGCAAATACCATGTGCTTGCCTCTCTGAGGGAAAGCTCCTAACATTGTGTGAGAAGCCCAGGACTTAATTACTGCTAGGCTTAAAAATGCTGTATGGCTTTGTGTGATAAACAGCAGTAGTAAGAGATCAGTATGTGAAAGGATGTTATTCTTGCATGAGTTGAGAGAAATGTCGTGCAAACTGTCACCTGTACTGATAAGAAGGAAAATCTGCCATTGCGTAAAGCACTTTGACACCCTCAAACCTAAGATTGCTCAGAGCACTTTCCTATTTCTTTCTTGCTTTAATAAAGCTGCTCATAACCAGCTTTGCTACTCAGCTGCCCCTACAGAGAATACCCATGCTTCTATGTGCACTGACCTGTTACGGTACAGATCCCTCATCAACTTAAAGATACCATGTTTGTGTACTCGTGTGAAAACCAAATCTACAAACAACAGAAATTGGGGTCTGGATTTGAGACAAGTTGCTTGAATCCAAGCATTTGAATTCTTGAATCCAAGAATTAATAGCATTTTTTGACTATATTCTGATTTTTTTTTTGAAGTTCATCCTCCAAGTTTTAATTACTTTTTTGTTTACTGGAAATAAAATGCTTTGAAAGGAAAGGTTTTGGATGTTCTTCTAAGTATGAAAATCTTTGCTCCCTGCTAAAAACACTGAAGTAGGCAGTGATGCATTTTGGAAGGGCTGTGTGTGGTGGTGGCTGCTTTGAGGAGCACTTCAGAAATGCCTGGCAGTCACGAGGCTTTAAATGCTCATCAGTAAATACAGAAATATTTAAATTTTTGTGTGTGTGTACTGTGGGTAGGTGTTTTTTTAAGGGGACTAGGGGGAATTGTTTTTTTAGGGGAAGGTTTAACTTGCATATATTATGTATGTAGCATGCCTAGGGAGGCTGACAATCTCTGAATACTGTTCCATTACCTAAAGTGGGGTTTACAACAGCATTTCAGTAACATCACAGCAAGGACTTCAAACTTTGGGTTGTCCCGTGTGGAATATACCTTAGTGTGGATTTTCTTGTTTTTCTGCTTTGTTCTGAGAAAAATTTTTTTTTTTTTTTTTTTTTTTAAGGAAGATTGGTGTGGTTGTAAATACAGCAGGAGTTGTTACTGCACTTTTTTTAGGTGATTGTGAGAGTAAGGAGTTGAATGTGGTCCTAAGCTTGACTTCCTTCAGCGAATGCATAGGAATTTTTCAGCAAGGAAAGAAAAAATTCTTTGTCTTCAGACTTGCTCGCAAATGTAGGGGGGTACACTTGAAGACATTACTACTTAAGCGTAAGGAAGGAAATGAACCAGCAATGTGCAAGACCTTAGTTTAAAAAAAAAAATCTCATAGTGGTTTTTGTCTTTCTAGGTGTTTTTTTTAGCATTTCAAAGGTGGCTAGGTTTTTAAATTATGGTTTGCATGTTAGTCACCTCACCTGACTCTCTCTTTACCTTTATTTCTGAAACATTGCTCCAAAACTGGTAAATAAAGAGAAAGAAAGAAGCATCCAGGGAAACTGCTGAACATCTTGAGGAAACCCTACGTAATTACATTGGAACAAAAATGAGAAATTTGGCTGCTAATGTGAAGGCATTGAAAGAGATTAGGTATGTATTTGTTTCTAAAATAATATTTCTTATAATTTCCCTGCTTATCCTAGGTACTTTTCTAAGAAAAATTCTGTAGTATACAGAACTGGTAAAAATCGTTTCCCGAAGCCAAGGCTTAAACTTGAGTTTTGTGTCACATTGGGATTTGTGTTGCCTGCTTCTGGATGCTTATCAGATGACTTCGTTTGGCTTCTGCTTCTTTACGGTGGCTGTTGCATGAAGGTCTTCCAATTCCATCTGTAAGGGAGATGCTCGTTAGTAAACACAGCTAACTGTTAAAAGTGTCTGGGCAGCCACGAGTCCTTTTAGGTGTCTGTATTTCTGGTAGAGGTGTGTCTCATTGGGTAGCTGAAATTACCCCTCTAGTTTTGAAAGGAGGGACAAAACTGCAGTGGGGAGAAAACTAGAGATAGAAATGACCATTGGTGCCTTTAAGAAGGAGCATACATAATGTATACTGGTTTATATGCTCATAACAGTTGAATAAAGAAAATATTAAGGGAGGAAATGAGACAGAAGAGAAATGAAGAGCAAGAGAGAATTTCCGTATACAGTGTTGTTAGTACTGATATTGAGGTATAATGAACGTATTCTTGGGACTTCCTTAAAGAGAGATTGAACAGCTGAGGTTTGCTGCTGCTGCTGCCCTCTGGTAGGAATTGGGTTAATGTGGCGGGTGCTATCTCAGGATCCTTGTGTTGAATGTGCTGGAATAGCATTGTTTTTTTAAAACGCTTGAGCTCTGGGGAAAAATGAATACTTTGGGGGTAAAAAGCTGTTTTTTCCTTACAACTTAGGCACGCGAAAAAGAACGCTGGTTTTGGGGAGCAGCTTTCACAAGCCATTAAAGTGGTTACCGAAGGATATCTCACTGTTCCCTGTTCCTTGGAAAAACTGCAGAAGCTTTGGACAGAGTATGACTCGGCTCAAGAGATAATTCGATTATGCAAAAATATGGTAGGTTGGAATTATCTTTGTCTGGAGCTGTAATTTAACAGTTGTTAACAGAGTATTTTAGTCTTGTAAGCATACCTGGATGTCATGGGCAGAGGATGGAAACATCTACCCTTTGCCAGGTAGCATCAGAGCTTGATTACCTTTGCCGCAATCGATAAGTTTATGGAGTGTTATTTTTCTGCTAAATGTAGACTTTTTGACATCCTTGATGTTTAAAAAGACATGAGAACATTGTGGCTAAAAGGCTTTTGTTCTGTAATAGTTAAAAACCACTTCAGCTGTGCAGCAGATGTCTTTAAAACTTTTCCTGAAGCAGCATGCCACTACACTGGGATATCCTTCCCTCCTGTGGGGGTGTGCAGGGGGATCACCCTGCAGGCAGCAGCTGTATGGGAAGATGGGCTTATACAGGGGAAAGATGCCATCTAGTGTAACTTTTCAGCAGCTACAGTGAGGAAGAGCCTGCCTGGGTGTGTAGAAATGTTTGTGATGATAAAGATGCTGATGTGCTGTCTCTCTCGTGCTGCTTCTGAGAGCAGCAAGGTTCCCTGCTCTGTGACAGGAGTTGTGGTAAGGCAGGGATGGGAAGGTAGCAGTTTCACTGGGAAGGTGACAGCAAATGTGTTGTGAGTGTTTTCACATGTAACCTGAAGCCTTTTTAAACATATTTGCTTAAGAGGTATTGCTGCATTGCACTGAACTTAATAGCTCATGAAGTGGACTAAAAAATAATAAGCCCTGTGGGGAAATAAAATAAGGTCTATTTTCATTGTTTGTGTGGGGAAAAGTATTAAAATGTATGTAGCATGGCATACATCACTATTGGTGAAAAGGGATTCTGTTATTTACTAAAACTAAATCAAATGTTTAAACTTGACAACGTTAAGCTAGGTGTTAGTAAATATACAGCATTTTGGCCTTGCCTTGTACAGACTGGTAACGTATAGAAGAATAGCTACTACTTTGCTACTTTTTTCCTTTTTCTTCTGAGTTTCCAGTCCCAGCAAACAGCATTCTTCCAGGGACACGTGATGAAAAGAACTCTGGTTTTTGGAGAGTGCTTCAAGGTGGTGGTTTTTTTTTTTTTTCTTCACAGGCAAATTTATTGGAATGCTTTAGACCATCTTGATATTGCCATTCCTTTTAGTTACGGTTAACAGGGGAGTTATGTCTGTGGGATGCATTGTAGTGTTGCACTGTTAAAAAAAAACAGTTGAAATGCTATGGAAAGGCTGCACTGTGCTTTTCTGCATTTGTTTAGCCCTGTGTTTTGTGTTGGCAAGGTGTGGCCTCGCAGCCTGAAGACCGGTGCTGTTTAGAAATGGACTTCTCCCCTTTCCATTTCTGCCATTGTTCTGGTTACCTAAACTAAGGTGTAAATGAACGGTGGTGGAAATTCTTACCACTTTTCAAAAGCCTGCCATGGTTTTCAAAAATTCCTCCCCTCTGAAGAGGGAAAGCTGTCAGGGCAGCATTGCTAATATTTTAATTGGGGGAAAAGCGGAGAAGACAGGAGTTTTGCAGGGCGTCAGGTATCCCCCAAAGTGCCTGAGACCTGCAAGGGTGTGCAGTTGGGAATGTGTGCGGAAGAGTGGAGCTCCCTGAAGAGTTAATTTGGTTTTCAAGATGAATTGGTAATAGCTGGAAGCAGGATGTTTTGAGGCTCTTGAAGAATTTGCCTTAAGTATTCTGAAGATTTTGGGAGGTGAAGTGTGCATAATGTGACCTTTGGCATATTGCTAGAGCTTGGGTAATTAACTTGAAATAAAGAAGGATCTCATACAATGAAAAATGTCCTGTTTTTAATGTGCGGTGTAGTGATGAAACATTTTGATAATCGTTTTTATATTAAAATCTATTTTATGTGCTGTAACATGCCACAGAATCTTGGCTGCTATATTTTCAAATCTAAGGAATGTCCAAGGTGCGCACAGCAAAATGGCGTGCTCGTTGCTCTGCTCCTCATCCCTGCTTCCATTGCATCGACTGTATGTGGGCTAACAGAGATTTGTGATAGTGCAACTGAGTGTGCTGATGTCACTGACTTCGTTTCCTGTTCAGCTGCAGTGAGGTACCCCTGTGCAGGTGACCCCAGATGGATGGGTGCAATAGCTGGCTATTAAGCTGTAACAGACTGTTTAGCTCTGTTTGCTTCATCTGTAGACTTAGCTGTCAAAGTTGGCTTTATAACCTTATATCCTGTTACGCAGTTGCCTAAGCAATGTGCTCTTCCTTTCACCGTCCTCTCTCCCTGTAACAAGTCTTGTTTGTAAGCTCTTGAAAGTCAGCATGCTTGGGGAGAAACCGAATAAACAACTTTACAGGTGAGTAAACCCAGTAGAATTTGACTGTAGAGTAAGGGGCATCTCACTATTCATTTTCCATAGTTTCTGAGTTGATTTGTGCTGTTTTAACTTTGTCACTCCTGTTTTTTTGTCATTATCTTCTCTGAATTGTGATGTATTTTTTTTTTTTAATTTTAGATTTTACTTCATTGTTTTAATCTGAATAGTATCCCCAAATGAAGGTGTGTGGTTGAAGTATTTGTTCTTGAATTTGTCAATGAACCGACGTCGTTCTGGGGTATGATTTTTATAAAAGTAACATAGATGGCTCCTCTGGAGTGGAAGTGCTTAGAAATGTATCCAAAAGTCATCATGGAATTTAGTGCAAATTCTATGCTCACTATAGGAAGGATGTATACTCAGCTAGGTAGGATATTGATGCTGATCACTTAACCAGCTCTCTCATGAAACTTTACAGAGAGGATGGCAGCTTTACAGGTAAAGAAAGGGGGATAATGAGAAGGTGCCCTGGTTGCAATGTGTGCACCTCTCTCAGTGTAACTGTGTAATGCAAACACGGTGCATTCGGTCATTGTAGACGGTGTTTTGTGGAGTGTTGCTTAATCTATGATTTGAAATGAGCAACAGATTCAAGATTCACTTCATGAGGATGGGATACATAGGACAGTTTAACGAGGATGCTGTTACCAGAGCTAGTTTTAAATATTTCATGTTCTGCAAAGCTGTCATTTGCACTAAATAAAGCCAAAACCTCATGCAAAAAGTAGAAGCAGACTGAAAGCGTGGATTAGAAAATATCCATGGAAAGGGATGCATTTCTCTCTTGCTTATGAGGTCATTGAAGCAAGAACGCACTGCTGAAGTGGTTGCACTGTGCGTCTCCTGCTCTTACAGCCTTTCAAAGTGAGCGTTGCTGCAGCTCTTGGAAACAAGGTGCTAGGCTGGGTTGGTGTTTGGTGTGACTGAGGCTGGTGGTTGGGGCATTGGAGGTTTTGTGGGTGTTGTGAGGTGGATTGGTCAGAAAACAAATTAGTTTTTCTAGGTGCAGCTTGAGAAATGTTCAGCCTGTCCTAAAGGAGTTTGAGTCTGCTGTCTGCTCTTGGGCTGATCTTAAGCCTCCTAACATTGGCCTTTAAAATACTGCTCTCTGATTCTGTCTAGCAGGTGTTTCCTAAGGCATGGTCTGTTGCATGTCCCCAGCGAAGTGGCAGACATGGGAAGGAAGAAGACTTCTCCTCTGGCTCCTGAGCCATGTATTGACTTCCTGGAGTCACACTGTCCTGTGTAGACTGTTGAATGTACTCTAGTCATTGAGCTAGTGTTAATTGGAGGTTGGTTGCCTGGTAGAATCTTCTACTGCACTTGGGTGCCTATTGCTTTGATTTCTGAAGCAATATTTTGCAGCAATCTTGTCTTGGAAGGTGCTCTTTATGACGAGGCGTCCTCATACATATTCATGCAGTGAGCTCAATATTCTCTCACAAGCTAGCTCACGTCTTACACGGGCAAAACAGCAGGGAGTCTGTAAGAATTGTGTGTGCTGTTAGTTACCAGAGATGCCCAGGAAGTGCAGAGGTGCCTATTAAAACCTTTCTGGTTGTTCTGTTTTCTTAAGTGCAGAAGCAATTCTTCATGTTTAACTTCTGTGGTAGAACATAGTTCACTTTTTTTTTTTTAATTACCTGCCCCATTAATGTCTGGCTAAATTAAAACATCTGTTCAATTGCTGATCAGGGTTTTAAGCTTTAAAACAGTGTGTTCTGCAATCTGAGATTTTATTTGTAACTAGTTTGTCCATCGTCCTCTTTCCAATCACTGGATCTCAGTCAGTCCTTGTCTGTTACAGACAGAAGCTTTCTTTCTAGGTCTCTTCTCTGGATATTTAGAAACTCTTCAGTCCACATCTAAGCTTTCACTGGATAAACTAAATTTAAAAACTCTCTGAAGCTCTGAATTCTTGTCTACATATACATATTTATATAACATGCACTATATTTGTTATTTGTTAGTAGGAAGTGTTCATTTGACCGTGTTAGATGCTCATCAACCCCATGTGAAACTGATGTTAGTGCCCTGGTTAATGTTTGTCTTATGTTTCTTCGCTAATTGCCTGCCATGCTTGGCTTTCTAAGTTTTTTTGGAGGGAGAAGTGGAGGAGGGAACTTGCGTCAGGGCAGCGTGTTAGAACTGCATGAGTCATCTTGTTTACCTTTTTTATTTTTGGAGATGAATGTAGAACACGACAGCCAGTCTTGACAGTAGGTCTGTAAAGCTATAGTTTGGTTTTCCGTGTTCATATGTGTTTTCATATTTCTGTTGGCATTCTGTGTTAAGTCATGGAAGAACACTGCAAACATGTTCATTAGTACAGATTCCAGCTTCCTTCGCTCATTTTAAAGAGATTTGGTGTTGGTGAGTCTGTGAGGTACCTTGGCTGATATGAACCTGAGGCTCTTCTCCCAAGAGCAGAACTAATCCTGCCAGTCGTCCAGAGGAAATGTTTTTTCCTAGAAAACAACCATTGGTTTAACAGCGTTCCCCTTTCTTATCACTCTGCATCGTGTGTTTGCTGTTTGTGTGTAAGATGCTGATTTGCTCTTCCTTCTGCACAGGATGAAAGAGATGAGCTCATTATCAGGAGAAATGAAGTGCAGCAGAACTTGTATTCTGCAGTTAAAGAATTTATTTTGGAAGTGGATCAACTGTTCCTCTCTGAGCGCTCAAAAATGTTACAGGTACGGCAGGAGCTTTTACCATTACTGATTCTGAAACACCGAGAACCTTTGGGAATGTTTCTTAAACGTTGAGCATTTTATAGCAGGAGACTGAAGCAGCAGATAAAGCTTAAGATGACACTTTTGGGGTAGGTTATACATCTGACACCTGTGGTTCTAAGCATTACTTTCAGCCTTGGTCTTCTGGTTGTTTTGTTTCTAGAAGCAAATTATCTCAATCCTGGGTTTGGGCAAGAGTCTTACCATACTGTGTTTGATACTGTGATTCACAAAGCACTGAAAGCTTAGGAGGCAAGTACTGATGAGAACCTACAATTTGAGGAAACTGTAAATTAGGAAATAAGCTATGTAGGCACAGTAGGAACTCTCCAAAATTGCCAGTGGAAGTATTACCAACCTGATGTTTGAGGGCTTTATGACTAAAAATATTTTCTTCTTTTTGACTGTGGAAATACTACCTTTATCTTGACTGTGTGTTTGGAGAGGAAGAAAAAGGTTAGCAGTAGTTGACAGCTTGTCTGTACAAATCCTGGACACTTATTCTTCCACAGATGTGCAGAATTGGATTCCTATGAAAAAACGCCCCAATTACAGGCAGCATGCATGTTTGGTTAGGGCTGGACCAGCATTATTAAAATCAAAGCATTCTGTTTCTAATGGAATTATGTTTTAACACCATTCAAAAGTATATTTTGATGCGCTTATTTTTGGTTTCTAGTCTGATATGCAGGTTGGTGTCTAATTAGAAAAGACTTTGGAGGAGTATCATTTCATACCTTCTCATCATTGAAGGCCTTGCACAAATCCTACTTCTTCAAACAGTGGAAAACTGAAGTGTTTTTGGTGTGTGTTTGAAGGCAATGCTGTGCTAATCCACTAGGTGGTAGGCATTAAACGTTCTCTAATAACTGTACTGCAGTGGAATTGTAATCGTTTTTTTTTTGGAAAATACTCGGAGTACTGAAATGCTGTTATGTGTGTTAAATGAGTTTAGTGCTTTAGCCTAACTGTGTTAATGGTCTCTCTTGTATTAGAAGCTAGATGCTCAAAGACAAATTGAAGTAGCTTGTCTCAGCTGAATCCAACTGACTAGAAGCAAAATAAACAGTTGGTTTTCAGCTCTCTCCTTTCCGAGTGGTAAAATTGCATTGGTTAAGAAGAAAGATGAGTGTGGGTGTATGTATGTTACTTTAAGGTAGGCTAGGGTCAGCTGAGCAGTTGCCAGCCTTTCCACGTTAGTTGTCCATAAGCGTGTGTTTCTTCTGCCCCGTGGGTAGTGTGTGGTAGCTTCTTCCTCTCACTTTGGGTTCCACACTGGATGCATGCTGTGCAATTAAATTAGTTTTAGAATTTTATAAAATGATATTTTAATGCCTTTTGGAAAGATTCTGGACAAGTGACTTAAGTTTTGTGACATGTTACTTTTTCAGTAGCGTTGACCAGGTCTGAAGGCAGTTCTGAAGTTGGCTGTGGGCTAAGTTGAAAACTCCTCTCATGAGGAGGAGAGAGAAGTGTTCTGGTGTTTATTCTTGGTCTACATGTTTTTAGGGAATGATACTGAATGATACTTAACTCAAACTTTCTGCTATCTGAGAAAAGAAAAAAATGAAACAGCCTTAAATAAAAAATAAATTGTTAGCCTTTCTCGGGATTTCTGTAGTCATCTTGTTCTAGAGGATGGTGTGTGTAAGTGAAATGAGATAGTCCGTCATGTGGATGGTTTTTGAAAGCTGAAGGATGCCACTTACTAAAAAAAGCACAGATTTGTCTGGTCCAGTCCCATTCTCTAGGGAGAATTTTCTCTTTTGAGCTGTAGCAAATTGCATGCAGGCATCATTGTAGCTCAAGTATTTTTCAGCTTGGGACTTTCTACCCAGATGCAAGGAAGGCTGCTCTCTGTTAGGATGTTTGCTCAAGAGCTAAGGGGTGTAGTGCTACTTGTTCTTCAGGTCATTTGACTGTCTTATTTTTAAAAGTGGTTTGTTTGCCCTGAGCCTCAGTGCCTTTCCTGGATCTGTAACACTGGTTTGTTTTCCTATGCAAAGTGAAAGGCGGTGTTTAATACACTTGCAGAGTGCTTGGCTCCTAGATGGAAATAAATGTTTCTAGACAGTAAAACTCGCTTCAGAGGTCCTTGGAGATATTGGACAAGTAGAGGATTCTGTTCCTTCTAGGGATCAGTGTGGTGATGAAAATGTGTCAGAAGATATTTGCCTAGTGACTCCTGAAGGGAGGTGTCAGTCCAGAAACATTCCTTGGGCATCTAGCTGCTCACCTTGTTTCTTAGTACAAGTTCACTGTGTTTCCTGAATTCAAGTAGTTCTATGAGGAACACTGCAGACTGACTCCCTTCTTGCTCTTTGTCCTAATGAATGTGGCTTCAAAGTCTAATACATAAAGTAGAAGAGCCTAGAATATGTATGACGTATTATGATCTGTTAAGATTTTTGTGGTCTTGAAGGGAGTGTCAGACTCAGTAGTGTGCGATCCTTTTCTGCATTGCGTTGTCTGATAGACACTGCCAGTAGATCTGAGAGGAAAGTGGAATATAAAAATTACTTCTGGTCACTTCACTGAAAGGATTTTGTAATTTTATGTCAGCAGGTAGTACTAACTCTTTCTGCATTAAATGTCTTTTATATATAATATACTAGTTTAAAAAAAAAACAACAAACTTTTTATGTGTAAACCTTCTGGTTTTGTATGATTTACTTAATGCACAGGAGTTGTCTGTTTCTCTGGAGATGGTTTATGGCCAAGTTTGTGAACTGGATGTCACTGAGGAGGTATTTCAACAGTTCTTTAAGTGGAAGTGTGTTAAAATGGAGGAGTTCGTCAATGTTAGAAATAATACAGACGCCGCTTTGCAAAATCTCACTGACTTGTTCAGTGACATCCTAAAGGTAAACCAAACAAGTACACCTTAACTGTTGCTGGAAAAGATGTTGCATCTAACCAAGCTTGCGTGCAGTAGGTGTTAGTAGAGAGGAAGATTATGCTTAGGAGCAGTGGAACTAAGCCTTTGCCTCAATGCTGAGGGAAAGGATGTGTCTTGAGAAGCTCGTACCAAGCAAGGGTTTATACTTCTGTATGAAAGGACTTTTTTTTTTTTTTTGTATAAAGCTCAGTGCTTCTGTGCAACTGTAACTGTTGAGTGTGCTCTATCTAATCCTTGTGTGACTGAAATACTTTAATCCTTTAAAGTAGCCTTTGGTTAGAAATGTGTCAGATTTTAAAAGATGCTAATTCATAAATGGCTGTAATCTAATGTAACATCTGTCAAAATCTACAATGGAATTGGGTCCATGATAGATGAGGATTTTTATTTTTACAGAATGGGTGGCACCCTTCCAGTGTGTAAAACACCTGAGTTTTGGGGAGCAACATACTATTTGAACTTGACAATTGAAACTTTTACTTGTTTATTTAAGGCAATAAAATATTTTTGTAATCTTTAGTGAAATACCCATACCTGACAGGTACGTGGGTGGGAAGGAGTTTACAGCTTTCTATGACCACATATGTTGCATGCTAAAATACAGAAACAAATTTTCATTTTGATTCTGGTTGCCAATGTAATATCTTTTGTACAGATGAGAGTAACAAAGCTTTGCCAAGAACATCATCTAGTGCAATTGTAAGCTGACATTACTGATTCTCTGTAGTGCTCTCTATATCTCAAAGCTCAGTTATTTCTGACTTGTATGGAAACATTCAAGGTTTCCTGGTGAGATCTTTAACCTCATGTCACAGTTTATCAGCTGTGAAATAGATCCCAAGATGCATCTTTATCTCGGGTACCTTTATATAAGAAAGCTCAGCACTGAAACTGCCACAGAGCTTTGGTGTTAGCATCTTGTGGACAGCACTTGTGTTGATTTTTGACATGAGACCCAGTAGAAGGAGGATTAGGATTTGTCTACTATTTCTTTTTCTTTTTTTTTTCTTTTTCCTAATCAGAATGAGATTAGGAAAACAAAATCTGATCAAGGCAAGAATCAAATTTTGTTTGGTGAATCATAGGTATGTTGCTTCTAGAAATTGCTGTGTTGCTCAAGTGTCAGACAGTTAGAGGTGATATTTGACATACATAGATCCTGATTAAATTTCCATTAGTGATTGTTCTGTATCTTCTCTTGCCTGTTCTCGCTATTTTCTCAGTATCTTCTAACATTCAATTACAAGTGATTTTTTTTTTTTTTCCTCCTCTTTGAAGTGTTTTGACCTGACTTCAGAAGCATCTTCTGACTCTGAAATTCCTGGCAATGTGGATGAAGTTCTCCGGACAGTTGAGTGGAGTATTTGTACAGAGCTGAAAACTGACTTAACAGTAAGTTCTAATCATGCCCACTGTGTCACGATTTCTGTGTACTTTGTACATTTTTAATTTCAGCTTAAAGCTTTTCTTAATATACCAAATGAGTTTGTTCACTACAAGACAGCATCTTCTTTAAATTTTCTTTCTAAACATTTTGTTAGGTAGGGGAATGTGATTAAAAAGTCTCTGGTTGCTTCCTAGAGAGAAAAAAATATGTTTGCTGGGCAAAAGGCAGAGGACAGCCTTGGGGTGCCGGAACTTAGCTCTGTGACTGTCTTTACTAAGAAATACTGAGAAGACTGATGCTTCCCTCTGTAGGAGCAGAGAAGCTTTCTTTAAGCTGCTCTGAGTTCTGATGCTTGTGCTGAAAACATAAGTGATAAGTTTCTGTTACATCTCTGTGAGTGCTTATGAATAGATTTACTTTTTCCAATCTTAGTGACAAAATCCTATTCATTTCTTCTTTTTGCATGAAATCTTTTTTTGATACTTTTGTTAATTTTTTCTCCAGTTGTTTGCCTTTTCTATTGTTTCCTCCATCCTCTTTTGCTAACCCTTGTAGGTACTTGTGTTGTCTGCAGTGAGAGCCCCTGTGTAGCACCATAGTAACAGCACACCAGCAGCTGAGTGTGCTTGTGCCTGCTGTCTGCAACAGAACCAGTGACTCATTTGAAAGAATGGTTGCATAGTTGGATGCTTCATATGTATTTCACCATTCTGTCCTCAAAAATAAATAAATTTTCATAGCATGTGGAATATGAAATGGATCCTCTGCATAGAAGTGCTGATCAGCCTCTGAAACTGTTGGATGAACTCTTAAGACTTGCTAACTTTCCTTTTTCAGCCTCTTTAGGAAGAGAGAGGTCTGATGTGAGTTTTTTCCATTAACAGTGGAATTTCTCAATAAAGTTTTTACACATGAGATGTTGGTGCATGTAAGTGGTGAATGACTTTTAGTCTAATCTCCCTCTGTGTTTGTAATTCAATCTAGGAGCATAATGAGACAGAGAAGGGAATAATTATGAATGCCTACAGTGAAGTTATACATAAAGTTTGTCAAGAGCAATGTCTGATCGCTGTCATACAGAACACATACGTGGCCAGTGTTGAGGTTAGTTCTTGCCTTAATTCTGTTATGCTAACCTGTATTAATAATGCTTTCTGATAGGTATTTTTTAATGTTCTTTTATCTTTTATAATGAGAATTCTAGGCATATATTGGTGATAAGAAATTGATTGGGTTAAAGCTTGGAAGTCAGCCAAGACTTTGTTACGGCTAGATAAGCTGTGATGTGTTTGGGTGGTTTGTGGCTGGCTGTTTGTTTGTTTTTAGCAATGGAAGCAGGAAACTCTGAATTCATTACAAATCTGTAGTGTTTAACTTAAGGGGACAGAGTTTTAAGTAGGATGTTTTTCAGCACGTTGTTAATGCAATTAAAATGAAACCAAATAGAAGCCCAATTTTTGTGGGAAAAATCCTGAAAAGCTGGGTTCAGATGGATTTCAGGCAGTTTTTTCTAATGCATTGTATTAAACCATATTAAAACAGAGATCTTGAATGTTTTTCTGATTAAAAAAACTTTTTTTTTCTTAGTTCAAAAACCATGCTGAGGAATGGATGAATAGAAGACCTAATATTGACAACTTATTATCAATTAAAAAAACTGTGAAAAGTTTGAAAGCCCAGTTAAGATGGAAACTGACTGAAAAGAACAACCTTGAGGAAGTATGAAAATCATAGTTTTTTTTTCTTTCCTCCAAATTTATTTAGAAACATGAATTTTGTTCAAATCAGTGGTAACTATACAGAACAATTTGTGCTTCGAAGACGTATTCTTCAGGTGCCTGTTCAGTTAGGACTTAGAAATTGCTTGACCTGAATTTGCTTTTAGCTGTACATAGCCGTTTTTTCAGTCCCCAGCCACCTACCATTGCTTTTAACTAGCTGTGTGAAGGGCTAAATGCCTGCATCCCCTTCACGTCAAACTAGGAGCTGCAGTTAGGTACCACTCAAATCATGGGGAATTCTTCACCGAACACTGCTGCTGTGAAGTCTGGGCCAGCTCTGAAGGGAGCCCTTCTGGGAAGGGCAGAGGTGCCTCTGGTGACCATCACTGCTCAGTACTGCACTTACAGTGCAGCTGTTGTTACTCTGTCGTGAGCGTGCAAACACCGTCTGCGCTGTCTGTTACACTGGTCACTCTGGAGTGTACCTCCCTTCTGGTGACAGAAGCCAACGTCTGTTCTAGTTTTTAGGGTTCTCCTCTTACCACTCAGAGAAGTCAAAAGAATGTAAATATTACCCTATTTATTTGATTTAATCACACATGCATAGATCACACAGTAATTGCTGTGGTGATGCTTAAGGAAAGAAAACCTGCACGAGTGTCTCTGTAAGCATTGTAAAGGGGCAATGAGTTCCAAGAGGGATTTTAAATGGGGGATATCAATGAAAGCCACTGGGAAAAAGATTCCTGGCAAATGAGGTGGCATGAGGTAAATGCCCACATATGGGAGAAGAAAGTGAACGAATTATGGAACCTGGCTTTGCCAGTAGATGAATGATGTTGCTATTATGATTATGCAGGATCAGCTAATTCAAAAAAAAAAAAAAACACAACCAAACCCACTACCAACAGAAATACAGAGCTTTTTCACTTATGAAATGAGTAGGCAAAGGGCTAGAGTATTTGGTCTGACACATTAATAAATGGTATACTTTTCCTAGTGATTAAGTTTTAAGAGAATCTCTTGGGTTTCCTGGACAGAGACTGAAACACAGGTGTTTCATTATGTGTTTAACTCCAGAACTGTGATATGGAAGCTGCTTTTTACTCCTGATACAGTGTATTACTGTTGTTTGGTATAATAGCAGAATGAGAATTACACCCTAACTTTGTTATTCCTAATGCAGTCTGATGATTACAGTGAGCCTGAAATGACAAAAATAAAAGAGGAAATTGCTGTTCTGCGAAATAGCATTCTTCAGGAAATATATGAGGAACGACAAGAATATGTAAGTATTATTTAGGCAGCTAGAACAAAGCTGTTTGAGGCACGTCTGTGTTTCAGTTGCTTTACTGTATGTTGTGGATAAAATAATATAAAAAAAGGGATTTCTATAGTGTTGAATGTTAAGATGACTTAGCAAAATCTGGGAGAAGGAAGGGAGGCTGAATTGTCTTCAGACAGTTCTCCCCACTACACCCCACTGCCCTTCCCACCCAAGGCAGGTGAAGAGAGAAAATGTCAGCTGCAGTTCTTGACCTAGAAAAGCTGCAGGTGAGAGTGTAAGCTCACTTGCTGAAAAAAGGTTATTTCCCGCATTAGCGGAAACGTTTCCTTATGACTAGGCTAAAACAGGGTTTATCATGAAGTGAAGGAGATCACCATTTCACTAAGTCTTCTGTATGGAGGAAAGAATTGAAACCATTGCCTTGCAAGCAAGTAGAAGAGCACCAGGGTTTGTGATGGTAATATACTTTACCCCTGCAGACATAGTATTTTTGTGTAATAGTTACCTTGCATTGTAACTGTGTGGGATCTGGAGGTGATTGAGTGGTTTGGTCTGTGTTACTGCTTTATTTCTGTCTTGCTCCATTTAGTCTTAGTGAAGCTGTGCCCTTTGTTTAGGCCTGCTAATGCCTATTGTAGAGAAATAGGATGTTTTTCTTGATAGCACCCGAGTTCTTTGAGGCCTTAACATTACCCACCCTTAGAATTTTCAGAAATCTATCCATATTGTGGATAGATTAGTGGGTGGGGTGTGCAGTTTTTGTTTTTTGGGGGGTAGAAAAAGGAAGTGGCAGTATTATTTTGAGCAGTGCTGCTAAAGGAGGTACAGACACAAATAGACCTTGTAATGTCCTGCATATACATTACAAATGTCAGTGTATATAATGTCAGAAGCTAGTGACCTGAAGCTGCCTTGCTTCCTTCATTCAGGAGAAACTTGCGATTTTGGTACAGAAATGGTTCCCTGAGCTGCCGCTTCTTTATCCAAAAGCAGGAATTCTAAGCTATATGGTAAGCAGAGATGGTGTTTGAGTGCACTGTCAGTTATTGTTTAGAGCACTGTCATGGCTTTCCGTTTCTTCCCACCCACTTTCCTTCTAGGCAATGTTCAGTATTTTGTTAACTGCCTTGCAAATGGCGATTTGTCTGTAGCTGGACTCTTGCTAACAGATGCTGTAACTTCATTTTTAACTAGTCCCCACTGTGTTTCTGCTTTGCTAAGTTGTTTGAGGAAGAAAATAGTTGTTAATGCTGTGCTCTTACCCAGATTATCTGTGTGTACATATGTTTCAGAATTCAGGTGGACTTCTGTCGCACAGCCTGGAGCGAGACCTTTTAGATGCTGAGCCCATGAAGGAACTGAGCACAAAGCGGCCATTAGTGTGTTCAGAAATTCAGGATCAGAAGGTTCTTTTAAAGGTAATGTCGGTCCTGGCTTCCAGATAGCAATGCAAGTGAGACCTTGGCTTGTGAATGTGCAGATTCTGAATTAACTCTGCTGTTCCTTTTTTTATTCCTGCATTCAATGACCCTTTTCTGATAGTGTATATATATATATATTTTTTTTGTCAGGGCCTGTAGAACAGAGAACATTGCTCTCTCTGGATTGTTTCCCTGCTGCTTACTGATTTTCTCATTTCTTTTGAGGGTAGCTGTAGTGAACCGTGCTTCCCATCTGCTGTCTGTTCATTCTGGTATTTGGTGGGCTCTTTAAATTGTCCATTCCTCTTGTTTCTTTTTGCAAATGCATATTTGTCTTCCAGATGATTTCACTGTGAAACTCCAGAAACTGCTGCTTTTCCCTTGCTCTGCTTCTTTTCCAATGCGCTAGCAATTGAAAAACCAAGGGATATAGTATTACAAGAGGCACAGTTGTAAAAACTTTTTTTGGACTTAATATTTCTTAAATGGGAGACTTGCTCCCTGTTTCTTTGGTACAGACTTTCTAAGCATTAATAAATGAATATGGGGACAATCTATGACAGCTGGAATTCAGTTTTCTTATAAATAGAAGAGAAAGTTATTTGATGAAACGTAATGATATGTCTTTCTTTTATTGAAAGTGCCATACAGTAATGTTATAGGTGTTAAGGAACAAGAACTTGGGTATTTCTGTTTTGTTTTTCAGGGATACTCTGTAGATGTGAGCTCAGAAGCCAAAGTGATAGAAAGAGTTGCCAAGTATCACAGGGCCTGGGATCAGCAGAGGGAGAAATCCGGCTTATTACAACTGTTGTTTCTTCTTTTCTGCAAGGCAAGATTCAAACTGATAATGTTGATTTTTTTATTTTTTTTTTATTTTTTTTTTTTTAGTTGAGGCTGAAAGATTTTCGAGTTGGACATTAAGGCTTTAACATATTTAAAGCTGGATCATTGAATCAGGATTTTTTTTTTCCTTTCTGACTTCAGACAAACTGTTTTCTTAGTAAACATAATTGATATGTTGCACATCAAGTGTGTGTAAAACTTTTCAGTATTCCTGATATTTGATACGATTTATTTATTTCTTGATGAAGTCTGATCCACTGGTGTATTTAATGGTCCCGTACTACCCAGGGGCAAGTGTGAGAGCTTTGCAGGCTGATGCACCTTTCACTTTAGAAGTAAGTATAACTACTTAAACTATTAGCATTTTCCTTTTTATGTGTTTGGACTGAAGTCTTATCACTTTACTCGTTTTCAGCTGCTGGAGCTGTTCCGGCAGTGTTCTTCCTGTAGTGGCTGATCATGGCTGTACGGAGTAACACAGGATAGGTTGGCTAGCGTTTGGTCAAGCAGTAGGTTACAACTTTCTAAGAGAGGTTTTGCTTGGATACACTATTTTATTGAAATTAATGGCTCAGCTGTATTACTAATACATTTTAAAAATACTGAAGTGAACGTGTCATATTTGTAAGTGTGGGCATTCTTGTACTGAAGTTTAGAGGACTTACTGGGTGGGGAGGAGGTTTTTTTTGGGGGGCTGGGAGGTGTTCTTCTTTCCTCCCTTTATTTAGAATATAAGTGTTTGATGTTGTGCTTTTGGTTTTTCCATATCTATCTTTCTAATAAAACAAAAATCAAATGATTAGGAGACATTAAAAGTGATGAAAGGAGTGGCTCAAGGTCTGCAGACATTGCATGGAGCTAATATAGTACATGGATCTCTGCATGGAAATAACGTTTTTGCTGTGGACCGAAAACAAGGAATTGTTGGAGATTTTGATTTCACTAAATCAGAGGTAAATCAAAAAAGACCCAAACTTGCAGTGACTTTTAGTGAGTCATGTATCAAAACAAATGAAGTACGTCTGAAGTTTATAATAGTTACTGATAAACCTTGTGCTCTGCAGTAGGACTCCTGTTTCAACTTCTGAATAGGGCTGGGCAGTTTGAGTCTTGCTGAGATTTTTGTAAACAGTCTAGTCTTGGAGGGTGGAAAAAAGAAGTACTAAGCATGGACCCAGGTTAAAGAAAACAGTGGAACAGAAAAATGTAAAAGTTGCAGTACTTGTTAGTTGGCTGTCTTCTATGTTTACTGGTAATCAGTATCAGCAGAGGTGAGAGTAAGAACTTATGTTTGAGGAAAGGATGATCTGGCTTTCATATGATGTTTTTACTTTTCTATGTGATTATAGAATTGCTTGGGTTGGAAGGGACGTTCAAGCCCATCCAGTTCCAGGCTCCCTCCAGCCTGGCCTTGAATGCCTCCAGCGTTGGGGTGTCCCCAACTCTGGGCAGCAATGAGAAATCATGGGGCTGTAATTAAGACCAGGTTGGCTGTAACTGGTACTGGTTGTAGCCACAAAGAGGGATTGAAACTTAGGGTCTAGCTTTTGTTTGGCAGTCCTAAAATATGCTGGAAACCAGGAGGGAGGAAGCAGCAAGTTTCAGGTGAAGGCCAGAAGGACAGAGAAGAAAAAAGTGGAAAAGCTGGCAGAACACGTAATTGAACTAAAAGTAGTGCTGAATGTCTTTAAACATTTTCTATATATTTTTTTTTTTTTATAATTTGAGAAGTGTCACAGCTTGTATTCTTCATCACCTTATGACCTTTAATAGTTCTAGTGTGGAGTAAAATCTGTGAGCACTATTCTTCTCTTACACTTGCAGATGATAGATGTGGAACTTTTATCTTCTTTCTCCTTTACGCACCAGTTTTTCCATCAGTAAAAGAGGATTTTACGTTTCATTTGGGGTCAGGACAGAACGCTGTGGTAATGTTGTTTGACCCATTAAAAAGGAGAGGAAGGTATCTGCTGCAGCATGTTATCAGTCTTACTTGAAATTCTGAGTACGACTTTTCCACACAGGAGCAACGTGCTGCTGCAGACACGATGGTGGTTGGTACCCTGAGCTTGGTTTCTCCCGAGCTGAAGTTGGGACAGCCGGCTTCTGCGGCCTCTGACATGTACGCCTACGGCTGCCTGCTGTTCTGGGTATGTTGCGGCTTATGGGAGAGCTGCTAGTCAGATTAAGGATCTGTAGCAGACTTCGTAGATAGCAATAAGTGAATAAATGTTATTTTCAGCTTCCACTTTGAACTATTTTTGGAGAAATAAGCATTCATATTTTAAACTGAGTGGTAGGCCTGGAACAAAGGGGAGTTAAAATTATGAGCAGAAAGCTGTGTGTTTTTCTGTAAAGTCTACAATGTAACTTGTGTAGTAACATGACCAAAAACTGTTACTGTTGCTTATGCTGTGGATTGTCAGTTCTTATTACTCTTCATTCCTTGAGAGCCTTTTTTCCTTCTTGTCTTAAACCCTTGCTCACAAGGAATTGCTTTCATCTTCCCTGTCTCTTGATTTGGGTAAGAATAGGACTCTCAAATCTTAAGCTCAAAGGTAGTTATTTTGTTTCTTGCTTGTTGTGTCGGGGAGAAGGAGAAAGCAGTGTGCTTTCCTGTGTTGGGTTGTATGTTACACAGCATCTCCTCTTCCTCCTCCTTTTTTCCTTCTGGTACTGTGTTGCTGCCCCCTCAGCTCATGGCAACAGCATCATGTGTTCTGAATGGAGAACTCAACTCTCATAGATTTTAAAAGCCTTAAGCTACCCAGCAAGTGCTGATGCTTCCACTTTGCATGAGTGCTTGATACTTTGGAACTGGTATGCTGAGTCCCAGTGGGAGGTCCAGGGACGTCCCTGTATCTTGGGAAACGTGGGCGGTTCCATCAGCTGCACAATGATAGCCTCAGTAGTCCCTCCTGTGCCACAGGATCTGTAGACACTTCCTAACAGGACATAAACTGCAAGTTGATTTTTATCCTCTATCAATTACCTGTGCTGAGAAGATGAGAAGATGAACCTGGTTCATATAAAAATCATTGTTCTTTGTTTTCTTCCCAATTTAGGAAGCAGTTGCTTAGAATTAAGTAACATTTCTGCAGAAGTAGATGAACTAAAGTTTAGCTTAATATTTTAGATGTTTATAACTTGTGTGATGTGATTTAGTTGGAACATTTTCAGTACCACTATTCAGATCTTCATCTGTTCAGGAAAAAAAAGTGTTTTTTACAAGCAGAAGTGAGTAAAAAGTGAGTGTAAAGCAAATGAAAATACAAAGCCACCATAACAAATGGAGGATTGGTGATTGCTGGCTCTGCTCAAAGACAGTATCTGGGATGCAGCAATGCCTGCAGTCTTCTGAAACCCCATCCAAGCTTTCCAGGTGAATTTCAGGGTAATCCATGTGCAACTAATCTTTAGCTCACTACTCTTGCTGTATTAATCATTTGACGGAAAATTTTAGCTCATGTTTTGGTATGATGTTCAGTGGTTACCAATGTAACGACAGACACCTGAAGTTGTGTCAGCCCTCCCACTTCTAAAATGGAGACAGTGGTTGGGCGAGTTCCCAGCTGCTGTGTCACAAGAGCCCAGCACTGACTAAGAGTGTGCTCCTTCCTGCCCTCTTTGTACAGAATAGAGGCATTTGCAGCTTAACTTGCGAGCAGGATTTTGAAAAATGCTGTATATAGGCATAGTTCTGGGCAATAGTAAGGACTGGAGAAACTTTACTTTGTTTATGGGTGTAGTGTTGACATTTGTCTATCAGAGTGCATTTTAAGAAATGCGGTGGATATGTACGGCTTGGGCATGTACATTTAAGTCATATTTCAAAAAGTCCATTTCTTTTGACCTAAAATCTTTTTTTCTGATGATAATATTTCTTCTGTTGCTCATTTCTGTGTAAGGGAAACTTGAGGCACTTGTGTGTTTTACCCTAATGTGAAACTACAAAAAAGTCTTTCCTTGCCAATTTTCCACATTTCATTTTCACTTGAAACATGGAATCTCCCTGACTGATAATTATTAAACTTAAGGAAAAAACGGTGTTACATGTTGTGTGTCTCTTAATTTACAGCTTTGCACTCAAAACCAGGAATTTGGCATAAAAGAAGATGGAACACCTGCAGTGGATGCAGTTGGCATGGTATGTTAATTGGCCAATGAGGAAAGATTAGACTGGTCTTGTTTAGAGATGATTAATTCATAATTGATTCTAAGTGCTGGGTTGAGGAAAGTGTTCAGTTGAATATCTTAAATAGCATACACAAGTAAATGATATTTGAGAAAGTAGAAAACTCCAGAATTTTTTTTAAGTTCAACCTCAGAAGGAACATCTTCATAACTAACTGCTAATTGAGTGATATCAAGTTACAGATTTGAGGAATAAGTAATTGAGATTCATGCCTCAAAGTAGGTATTTGAGTTAAGAACTTATCTTTACTGAAGTCAGGGAAATTAACTGCTCATCTGTCTTCTATGTAATAATTGCAAAGTCTTGAGCATTAATAAAGCAGCCAACTTCCATTTTAGTCACTTAACTACAGCTGTAAAATTGTAGTGTACTCCTTATCTTTTGCCTTTTTTTGTGTGTGTGCGTGTGAAACGTAAGCTTTCCTATGCCTCTGAATCAAATGCAGAGGCATAAGAACAACTTGCATGGTATGAACTTCTCTTGCTGCTTTCTCTCTCTTCTGTCAGATTCTTCTGTCAGGCATTGTTCTGTCCCTGCCTCACACCAGCAGCTGTTGTCTCCTTGAACTGTACTTTCAGCCTGTTTTTTGAAACTTACCCTTGTCCTGATGATTCTCGTGAATATAAGAGTAGACCCCTGTGCCTTCTTATTTCCCAACTTAGGTCTCCAACTTTGAAGATGATCCTTTGCTTACAATAGGAAACATCCTATCCCTTGGATGTTAATCATGAGTAGATGATTTTATGGCCTTCTCTGTGTCTTAGTTAACCTGAGTAGCTCACTTTCCTTGGGTCTGTTTTCCTCTTGTCCTTTGCCTCTCTCATCTCCCCTGATGAATGACTCCTGTTTTTTTTTTTTTTTTGATCACCAGAGATTATGCTTTTTCTATTGATGTTACTTTATACGATAACTTACTGCTTTGCTTTTGAGATTTGAGAGGGCTGTGAGACTCTTTAAATCATGTCTTATACTATTACAAAAACTCTGCAAGCTGTTCATAGTTTTTCAGTGAAGTATTAAGTAATAGACGTAGTTGCCTAAGGAGTATAGGGAAGAGCCAAGGGTAAATCTTCATGGTGCCTAGAAAAGTAGAAAAATACTTTAAATGGAAAAGTGGAGAATGAGGCAGCAGAGTTGCTGTTGGTCCGGTAAGTTTTGGCCTTTTTAGCAAGGGAAAACAAAACTTGAATAATAAATCTCTTTATTGGTTATACTTCTGTATTAATACGAATGCTTTGCAGAGGTATCTAGGATAACATGGAGCAAAACTGCTCTACGTTTAGTAGAGTTGTGTTCATTCTGAGCTTAGTGTATCCTGTTTACGGTGTTTAGGTTAAGAGACTGTTGTGATACAGTGCTAGTACACAGCTGCAGTACTTCAGTGTCCAGACCAGGTACCTTGTGCAGCACTGCGTAGCCCAGTACTGTAAATCATAGAATCATAGAATGGTTCAGGTTGGAAGGGACCTTAGAGATCATATTGTTCCAACCCCCCTGCCATGGGCACGGACACCTCCCACTAGACCAGGTTGCCCAAAGCCCCATCCAGCCTGGCTTTGAATACTTCCAGGGAGGGGGCATCAACGACTTCTCTGGGCAACCTGTTCCAGTGTCTCACCACCCTCACAGTGAAGAATTTCTTCCTTATATCTAGTCTAAATCTACCCTCTTCCAGTTTATAACCATTACCCCTTGTTCTGTCATTATCTATTCTTGTAAAAAGCCTCTCCCCAGCTTTCCTGTAGGCCCCCTTCAGGTACTGGAAGGCTGCTATCAGGTCCCCCCGCAGCCTTCTCTTCTCCAGGCTGAAGAGTCCCAACTCTCTCAGCCTGTCCTCGTAGGGGAGGTGCTCCAGCCCTCTGATCATCCTCGTGGCCCTCCTCTGGACCCGCTCCAACAGCTCCACATCCTTCTTGTGTTGGGGGCCCCAGAACTGGACACAATACTCCAGGTGAGGTCTCACGAGAGCAGAGTAGAGGGGCAGAATCACCTCCCTCGACCTGCTGGCCACGCTTCTCTTGATGCAGCCCAGGATCTGGTTGGCCTATTGGGCTGCAAGCGCACATGTTGAGTTTCTCATCAACAAACACCCCCAAATCCTTCCCCCTCAAGGCTGTTCTCAAGCCATTCTCTGCCCAGCCTGTATGTGTACTTGGGATTGCTCCGACCCAGGTGCAGGACCTTGCACTTGGCTTTGTTGAACTTCATGAGGTTGGCATGGGCCCACCTCTCAAGCCTGTCCAGGTCCCTCTGGATGGCATCCCTTCCCTCTGGCACGTTGACTGCACCACGCAGCTTGGCATCATCTGCAATATGATAAATATAAATAAATAATTTTAATTATTTAATTTTAATTATTTAAATTATTTAATAAATAATTTTATTAGATCATGTATCTCCTCTATAGTGTGTCTTTAATGACTTTATTTCAGCCGTATTCTCCAGTGATGAAATCACTGCTGTTAAGGCATGGGACTGTCTACTGAATTCCTCTGCAAAAGCAATTCAACTGGGACACTATCATGAAGAATAAAGGAATAAAAAATGTAGTATTTGAGCAGTGAGGTGATCCTGTAAACAATTTCTTATTTCTTACAGTTTCTCACTTTTTATTAAAAATTAAATGAATCTCGTGAAATGCATAGTACTCTAGGAAAGAAGATTCAGTACTCCATGGTTTACCATTATTGCTAACTGTAGGATTTTAAATGTATCCCATAAAACTTGTGCAGAACCATCTGTCCAGTGCATCATTTAGGGTTATCCATAATAATTAGATACTGAAAAGAGTAGTTTTCTCTCACGCATAAGGGAAACTTGTTGGAGGAAGTAGAAGGGAATTTCTTGAGGCATAAAAATAAGAATTGGTTCACTTCTGTTTTCCATAATATTTCTGCATAAGGAATGGCCACTTTCAGCTTATCATCCTTTTTTCTTGTTGTTGTTTTCTAATAGGTATCTTCTGAAGTGCAAACAACTGCTTTTGTCTGAAGGACAAATATTCTTCATTATCATTCTTAGATTTCTCCTGTATAATTTTCACTGATGAAAAGAAGCAGTGGATTTTTTTTTTTTTAAACTTTAACCTTGACAGACAATACAATTATAACCAATACATTGTTGTTAATTGTTAAGAATTGATCGTGGATATGTGTGGATGCATGTGCACCAACTACCAGAGTTTTTTGCAAAGCAATCTCCGCTTCCTACAGTGATGGTTTTTACCACCTGTGATGGTTTTACTAAGAACTGTAATGCTAATAAATATATTTTAGCTGTTCCTTGAGAAATATCTTAGACCTCTGACTGTTAATCCTTGCCCCAGTTCTTGGGGAAAATCTGTTTTGCTTTTAAGGACTTTGTCTGTAATCAGCTTATTCAGAATTAATCTCCATGCCCATCTGCAAACTCTTGACAGGCTGGTAATTTCCCTTCCATCTCAGTCTTATGCCTGGAGGAATTGTACACTTGTAACTACTAAAATATTTATTGTTTTCAGGAAATGTAAAATTGATGCGGGAAAGTAACGTTAAGCTTCAAAAAGGGAATATTAATTTTAGGTAGCTGCTGAGGAGAAGCAGTGATTAGAAACAGCACCTTACACCTACCCATTTAGTTGTGCTAAGCTTCAGTGTTCAGTGTGCTGCAGCGTTCAGTTTTATACATTTATAAAAGTTGTAAATAAGGTCAAGTAAGCTGCAGTAAGCACAATGAAATGTTATCCTGCAGCAGTATTACTTAAGGGATCAGTTTTTGGTTTCCTTCGTGTGAGCAAATGGTGAGAATGGGAAACTTGTTGATGGACATTTGATGTTTTTGTGAAATGAAAATATATAAGCTTAAGGCTTTTCAAGCTCTTTAAATGCTTGGGCTTTCTTCATTTTTCGTTCTGAGGAATTGTGTAGGCATGATTTACGCCTGCATTTCAGTGCATCAGGTGTTTGATGCTGCTGTCTAGAGATTCTCCTTTAAGCACTTGTAACGTTTTGTATGCATTAAAACACTCCTCTATGTCTGTGAGATGAACAGTTTTCAGATCTCATCTTTTCACCCAGATTTCAAATTGTCTGAGGAGAGGCTGTTTTTCATAAGTCGCTCTGCTAGTCAGTGAGAGAGTTGGAAATTGTCTGCTTGTTTCTATCTTCAGGTTTTTGGCAATTTGTGTACATTCCTTTACATCACAGACTTTTTTGTCTGGGTGAAATCGAGTTAGGTGAGGGATGTACCCTTTGCTGTTTTATTGGCTCAGGTCCATGGTGACACTGGTTTGCAGAGGCTACAACAATCAAGTATTCTTGTGGAAAGACTTTTTACGTTAGGTTTTGATAATCTATCTCTCTAGATCAGTGTTTGAGATTTTCTTGCAGCACCTTTGTCCACATCCAGTGCATGCCCTTCCTCAACAGCTGGGTGGGGGCAGATGTGTGTGTGGCAGCTGTGTTACTGTGTTTTAAGTATGCAGTGTAAGCGCTGTTAATATGGTAAGCATTCAGGCATGTGGAATCCCTTCTGAAAAGTCCAAAAAGTCTGAGTGTAAGTTATGGCCTAATAGCAAAACAGCTGTTGTTGATTTAGAGCCCAGCTTTGGTTTTCTTGTGCTTTTGTAGAGAGATGAAGTGATAGGACAGTTAAAAGCTGATGATGTAGAGGGTGAATGGCACCTGTTCTGTTCCTTCCCAGTAAAAAGGCAAACTTCAGTATTTCTCTAATCTATAATAGTTCACGGAACTGGTGTTTTAAAACATAACTTTTGTTCTTCTGTGAAAACTACTGGCCCTAAGTCTGCCTAACTTGGCAGACCTGGCATTGAAAACTTGTTTTTATTGTGTAGTTTACAAGTGCTGTGTCACTTAGCTGTGCAGATCGGGGGGAATGCTGTGATACAGCAATTTGTGAGGGCTTGGGGCCACAAGCACTTACGAGACCTGTTGGTGAAATACTTGGTGGTTGTTTGGAATCATATTTGTTTTGTTTGCTGATGAAATTCTTCTCTCTCTGTTTGTAGGATGATAAAGTTAAATCTCTTCTCCTGAAGTTGTTCTGCTGTAACAGACTGACAGCTGAGCAGGTGCTGAGAGATGATTGCTTCCTCTTAGTTGATGGCATCCCAGTTTCATCACAGCCAGGTGAAGAGCATGAGCCACATGAGGAGCATGATTCTGAGAAGATTGATAAGAAGGAAGATGCTGTTAACTCTGAGAACAATGCAGTAAACCCTCCTGAGTAGATAAGGAACTTTTTCATCAGTTGTTTTGACTCTTCTGTTTTTGTTTATTTTTGAAAACAGTTGTCCTGATTTCAAATCTCAAAATATAAAAGGTTTGATAGGTGCAGTCACATTTTGTGATTATGTAATCCTCACTGCATTTTCTTTGACGTACATCTTATTCTAAGTAAGCATTCAAAGTATAACTGTGGTGTTCCTGATTGTCTTCTTTGTTAGCTTTTTTCTTTATGTGAGCTTTAAATTTACAGAGTATAGTTTATTAACACCAGAAGTGTTGAAAATGAAGCTCTAGTGACTTAACTTTCTATCCAGTTTTCTATGCCTCTTCTTGCTGCAATTCCAAAATACATTTTCCTGTTAGAGATGCTCTATGGTGTTACTTTTTTAGTTAAAAGTTTTTGATATTGCAGCCGGAGGGTTTCGTACAGCATCTACCTTCTAGATTTAAGGGGAAAAAAAAAAAAAAAACCCACAAGAATCCAACTTTGACGACTGGTCAAAGAAATAGGGGGCAGCCTACTTTCTGTTTTTCTGCACTTGCAAAATTTTTAAATAGCATTTCGTTTCATCATTTCAGATGCTCTGAAATCTGGTTAGCACAGTAGCACAATGCGTGTTGCAAAAACCACTGCTTATCTGTTCTAGAGGTGTGTGTGTGTATATTTGTTTTTAGACGTTGTTCACTGTAGTTTGCCATTCTGAGCAGGTTTTCCTGCCTGCAGTGCTTCTCTGTCCGCATTACTCTTGAAAGAATTTTGTTAGCTCTTTGTTTTTACAGGAAATTGTTGCTTTGCTTTTCTTTCCTTCTCAGGGAAAGGAAAAAAAAAAAAGGTTAATGCTCAGAGTTTCTGTAGCAATATATTTAGCCTCTGGGTGTTGCTCTTGGACAGTGCTGTTGACAGACTAGTATTTTGTAGTGGAGTTATTGAAGATCCATGTTGTCGATGAAGAATGTAAAAATCTGGTATGTAATGGGCAAGGTGCAGCAGCAGGGAGACCCAGCAGCCCTCAGGTACAATGGTAGTCAACAGTTGGTAGAATATATCACTTTGGCAGTTGCTCCTCTGATAACAGACTGACTTTTCTATCATTAAATCACTGTTCTTTACACAGAGTAGCATGTAAAATGCTCGGTCCTATTTCCATTAAGTGGTAACGATTTTTGATTTCTTGTACGGTGTATGTAATTAATGGTATTAAAACCTTTGTTAAAATATTTTGGACTTAGTTTTTGGTTAGTGTGATAAATGTATTTCCATTGCTGCAATCACAGAAGACAAATGCCTTGTTTTTGTCACTGAAAACAAGAACTGTGTGCAGTTTTGTGGGATACATTCCAAGTGCTGATTGCAGCCTTTCACTGTTGATAAAAGGCTGACTTTACTTAATGTTAAACACTGAACAGAGATTGTAAAACTAACCTGAAGTTTTGTGTCACGTTGTAATAAACTTTTTTGCCCAATTTTCTGCACCAGTCTCCATGCAACCCAAGCTGTACTTCTTAAATCCCACAATTTCTAACTTTGTTTTCTGAAACCAGAAGTCTCTGCTTATGCTTGATTCAAAAACTGAAGTCTTCTCAGTCTCTCCGCCAGCTGTAAGTAATCTGATTTTTACATGTGGAACCTAACATAAGAGATAAAACTATTTATAAAATTTGCAAGTAAGCCTTTGAAAAAGTCTGGTATGTACGAGTGTGAGGGTATGGGACGGCTATCCTGCCCAAGTTGAATGATAACGCGTTGTAATGGACTGCCTGCTGTTTAATTTGAGGCACACCTCTTCTGTCTGGAAGATGGGATCTTGAAGAGGTTGAAATGGTGCTTGCAGTTGGTTTGGTGTCTCTACTCACTAGCTTTTCCTACTAAGAAGCTTAAGCTAAACTTATCTCCCTCTTCCATGGTACCAGTGTTCTGCATTTTTGAGCAGTATCCTTGTGCAGTCTGACTAGGGTCCTTCAGAGGCTGTGTATTGCTTCATTTGGGCGCACGCCAGCAACTTACCTTACATATGGCCTCTAATAGTAAACCCATAGTTCCAAATTGCAGGACTGACACTTTAATTTTTGAGTGCTGTAACCTTTTTATTTATTCAGTTTTGTGTTCTCTCTGCTCTTCTGGCTTTGGTGTCTGCTATTCAGGTGTCTGTATCAGTCTCAGCTTCTCTGCAGGTTGTCATCATGCTCAAGTCAGCTTCTACAGTCACCTTCTAATATGTAGATCTGGTAAGAGTCACATGAGAGGAAATGCTTTTTTCATGCGCCTACAAACAGTCACTTGCTGTGGCTCTGCCTAACTTATCCAGCAGACCTGTGATAGTGCTGTTTCTCTTTGGGAAGAGGACTTTTTTGGGGAGGTTTGGAGAAAGTGAAGGCTTTTATCTGCATGGTTTGGGTAGAGCTGTAGGAATAAGTGTTCCACACGCCTGGTCACTTATTGAGGCTCCTGCAGTTCTGTTCACTGCCTCTTAACCTGGATGCTCCTCCAAACATCCACAATAACTTCGCATCTTGCATGTAATTTGCTGACCACTCCACCATTATTTGACGTTTGTGCCTGTGTAGCTTTTAGGTGGTGGGTTTTTTCCTCTGCTACAGGGTAGTTTTCTTCTAGGAGAATCCTTATTAGCGTTTGCTGGTATTTTAACAGTTTGTTTCCTCATGATGGTGGCTGAGTGTAAAGCCTGTAGGTTAAATTACTTTATAGCAGCTGCTTCAAGGACTTCCCCTAAATAAGGTAAAGATTTATTTGATCTGCAGTCACTTAATTTCTGAGCTTGCAAGGGAATATATCAAGATCACACCATGTAGATGCATCTTCAGAAGTAACACTGAGTCAGATTTTTTTTTTCTGTTTTGTCTGGCATCTGTGTGTTACTGCTGTAAAACGTGTCTCCAGTAGGTGGAGAAAAACACTACTTGCTTAGCTGTGAGAAGAAGTGAAGATCACTGGCATTTGATATGCTATTGTTTTGCCAGTATCTAGCTAGCTGCTGCAGGTAAAAAAGCCCTTCCACTTGCTGAGCAGAGCTGAGAAGTCTTGCCAGAATTCTTTGACGCATTTAGCTGGAAAGCTGCACAGAGGGAAAAGGATCTGGGAGTGTTAGTTGACAGCTGGCTGAACATGAGCCAGCAGTGTGCACAGGTGGCCAAGAAGGCCAATGGCATCCTGGCTTGTATCAGAAATACCAGGGAGATCGCTCTAATGGTGAGGCCACACCTCAAGTACTGTGTTCAGTTTTGGGCACCTCAATACAAGAAAGACATTGAGGCCCTGGAGCATGTCCGAAGAAGGGCAACAAAGCTGGTGATGGTGAAGAGTCTGGAGCACAAGTTCTCTGAGGAGTGGCTGAGGGACCTGGGATTGTTCAGTCTGGAGAAGAGGAGGCTCAGGGGAGACCTTATTGCTCTCTCTGCCTGAAAGGAGGTTGTAATGAAGTGGCAGCTGGTCTCTTCTCCTGGGTAATGAGTGACAGGATGAGAGACAATAGCCTTAAGTTATGCCAGGGAAGGTTCAGGTTAGGTTTTAAGAAAAATTTTTCCAAAAGAGTTGTAATGCATTGGAACAGGCTGCCCAGGGAAGTGGTTCAGTCACCATCTCTGGAGGCTTTCAAGAAAAGGGTTAATGCGGCACTTAGGGCTGTGTTTAAGTGGGCATGGTGGTGATGGGTTGGCAGCTGGACTACATGATGGTTAATGGAGTCAAGTCCAGCTGGCATCCCGTAACAAGTGGTGTCCCCCGGGGGTCGGTACTGGGGCCCATCTTGTTTAATATCTTTATTGATGACCTAGATGAGGGGATTGAGTGTACCCTCAGTAAGTTTGCAGATGACACCAAGTTGGGAGGATGTGTTGATCTGCCTGAGGGTAGGGAGGCCCTTCAGAGGAATCTGGACAGGCTGGATAGCTGGGCTGAGGCCAANTGAGGAGCGGCTGAGGGAGCTGGGATTGTTTAGCCTGGAGAAGAGGAGGCTTGGAGGAGACCTCATCGTACTCTACAATTTCCTGAAGGGAGGCTGTGGTGAGGAGGGGGTCGGCCTCTTCTCCCAGATAACTAATGACAGGACGACAGGGAATGGCCACAAGTTGCGCCAGGGTAAATTTAGACTGGATATAAGGAAAAACTTTTTTCTCTGAAAGAGTGGTCAGGCACTGGAATGGCCTGCCCAGGGAGGTGGTGGAGTCACCGTCCCTGGCGCTGTTCAAGAAGCGTCTGGATGAGGTGCTAAGGGATATGATTTAGTAGCTTAGTGGGTAGGGATGGTGATAAGAGGACGGTTGGACTAGATGATCTTGTAGGTCCTTTCCAACCTAGTGTTTCTATGATTCTATGATCTTAGTGGTCTTCTCCAACCTTAATAATTCTATGATTCTTTTTCTTCATTTGTGAGCTTCCAGCTATTCAGCATTCCTGCAATCCTTCTGACTGATAGCATGGTCAAGTAGATGGGATCTCTCTTCTGTATCATCTTAAGAGTCCGAGGATGGACCAGAAGTTTTTGATATTTCAGTTATGGTATTAAAAGTCTAATCTGTCAGTCTGGGAGCCCTCTGGGTTCTTTATGATCTCCTTTTCCAACTCAGTGGCCTGGTGTTTTGGGAAAGCCAGCAGGTATGCCACCTGACGTCAATACGTGGGATACTGGCAGATTTGACACATCTGGAGAGGGAGTCTGTGTCTGAAGTGGAAAGAGATTGTGTATGTAAGCCTGGGGCTTTGAGGTGCAAAGTATTAATCCTGCAGATGACTCAGCAGCACGTTTTGCACTTACCAACTGTGACTCCGTTTGTCTGTTCTCCCAGGTGTCGCCTAGGGTACCTGTTCTGTTGAGTATGCGTTGTGGCCTTCCAAGCAGTGTAGAGCTGCGTGTAGTTCCAGGGGCCGAGGGAACCTTTCTTATGTCCTCTGTCACTTGCTGAATCTTTCACACGTCTGCAGTGAGTCAACCTCTAGCCAAAAAGCAAACCTCAAACTGGTTTCTAGCCAACCACCAGAGATCTTCTCTCCCCTGACTTCAGTCTGGTAATATGTTTCTGTTCCTCTCAAAGCCAATCTGTGAAGGTGTTACCAGAACCGGAAAATGGAAATTTCTTAATAGCGTTGGCGTTGTACTCTGTGGTAAGTTAAGTTATTCCTGACCAAGGCAGGAGTAGGCTAGGCTAGGCAGGAGTAGGCATGTAGGCAAGTCTTGAAGAAGAATGTAAGCTTATGCATCCACTAGGAAGTCTTTTGAGTGTCTCAAGGTTTGGTAGAAGGATTTGAAGTGATAATTAACCTGCTTCAAATTTTTACGCTGTGTTTGCATGAAACATAGAAGCTGCAGGATGCCCACATGCTGTGCAAGTCCCACTGGCTGAAAGACTGTACCAATATTTAAGTGTAGGATTCACAGTGTGTTTATGGCCAAGAGAATGCCTTTGGAGAAGATAGATTGAAGTTGCTTTGGTCCAACTTTTGAGATGAAAGCTGAAATACTGAGAAGTAAATGCCTGTTGAAATGGATATCAGAAGATGCATGTGGAGGCTGCTAAAATTGGAATTATTTTTATTTGAAAGCATCTTTTTTCTGTTAGAATTTTGTTCAAAGTTGAAGCCCACTCTTGGGAAATACAGGTCTATACCCTAGCAACTTTTCTTTCCTCTAATCTAAAATAACTGTCAAAACAGTGATTTCGCAGAAGCAATCCACGCTAACTGCTGAAGGCTGCTTGTTGCCAATGTTCATGCTATGGGTGTGCAGTTGTTACAAGCTCATCAGTCATGATTTCTGCCTGAAATTTTTGTGCTCTGTCCTTGCCAGCAAGAGGTGGAGCTGTTGTTCAGGTGTTCTTCTGGCTGTCTATCTTTTCCTCTGTGGAGTTGATTGTGGACCAATAAACACAAGGTATTAGAGTAAAAGGTACCTTCTTTCTGCTGTAGGCTAGGATGCCTCTTGCTCTGCGGTCATATATGTAGTTCTAGTATGTAAGGTCTCAAAGCAAGAACGCTTCCTGTGTTCCCCACCCCAGCACCCAGGATCTGCTGACTTAACTCTGGGAATGTTTGAGCTCCTGCAAACTGATATTCTGTCCTTTTAAGTGAGCCTACTCCTCTTTCCTTTTGCAATGCTTCAGGTAATGCTCAGAGGAACACTACTACTTTGTCCTGGTCAAACAGCTTAGACTTCAGGGTATGTATTTTGAGTTTTCTGTCCCTGTTACTCAATGTGCTGTTCCTCACTACTCAGGAACTGCTCACACAGACCTGTTTATTGGCAGTCTCTGTTCTCCACTTCTCCTCTTTCCTATGCGTGCTTCCTCTGGTCTAGGGCTTCACTTTCCTGTATTCTACCAGGAATCTCTGATATGTGAATACATACTTGATTTTACAAATTCTTGATATCAATAACTTCTATATCAATAACTTCTAAGTGAGTAGTGGGAGAGAGGCAAGTGATAGTTCTTGTATACAATCTTTTTTTCTAGATGGCTTCACACTGAACATAGTACTATTTTTTTTTTTTTTTTTGTCTCTGGTGGTCTGTGAAACTCTCCTGCCAAGGACATGCATAATCAGTACCTTCCTGGAGACCTCTCCTCTTGATACTGGACAGTATGAAGAGTTGGGGCTTCTTTGGGTGGGATCTGCCATTTGTACCTGCTAACGCAGGATGCTCAGGGAGCAGGTGAATTGCTTTGCCTACCAGTCACACACCAGTGCCAGTTTTCAACACATCGGATGAAAGAGTATTACAAAATTGTTAGTGGTAGATGACAGCACATTTACATTAATGGTCTTTTCCTAGTACTCTTCTGAAATATTTTGTTAAACAGTCTGACTTTGTTGTGTTACTGTCTGATATATCTGTGAAGCTGTTAAATTCCTTGGACATCTTTTGCTGTCAGGGCCTCATAGTGCGGTGACAATGACTCAACAGCCTTTGTATTTCAGTATTTAATTCCCTACATTGTCTCCACAAAGATGGTTGTCATTAAGGGCAGGAATGGTTTGGTGCTTGTGTCTGCTTGGAGACGCTGTTTCTTCATTGACGTTGCTGTTTGCGAGTTTTATGTGACAGCTAATATGTGTAAAGTGTGGGACTGATGGTTTGGATATGCTGTAGTGGTTTGTCATGGAGAACATTTTCCCCTCCAACTTAAGAACAGGCCTCCAGCCTGCTCAGGACGTATTCTGCATGGTGTCTCACTTTTTTTTTTTTTTTTTTTCACTAGGAAAGAAGATCTTTAAAGGTCAGGATCAAAACCCTCGCTCTTGTAGCCATCACCTTCTGCTGCTGGAGAATTGAGGGAGGTACTGGGTACCACTGACTTGCTTTCTGAATGCTACTTTTTCCTTTCTGGGTATTTCTCTTCAGTGAAAGTGACTTTAAAAGAAGACAGAGTTTGATAGGAAGCTTAAGAAACGAGCACTGGGACCTGTTCTAAGCAATATGTTTGCAGAGCACATGGAAGTGTCTATACTCACCATCTGTATGCTATTTCAAAGCATTGGTGGTGGCATTATTTCCTGGTAGTCCTAACTCTGCAAGAAGTTACCACTTGCCACCTTTGCAAGAACACAGTGAAAGGAAACAATGTGTAACTGCTGTTAGAAAGGCCAAAATGCTGAACCTGGTTTATTGAAAATGTAAAACGTTTTCTAGTTGAAGAGTACCAGCAGACCAGCATGTTGTGTTGATATCTTTATAAATGCCCCGAGGCATAGTACTAAGTTAACCTTTTCACATTTTTATTTGCTTTTTGACTCAACATCACGATTCGTTTTCATCTTTTAGAGGCTTCATTTATGTCTGTCATGTAGTTGGTAACTACAAATTATACTAGCTGCGAAGGAATACATAAAAGAAATGCAAGTAGTATAATTTGGAACATGGTAATCTTAGTAGCCTGAGTCATGAATTTCATCATCTGCTGCAGTTAGCATCATCCTGTGATTCATAAGTCTATTCCTTTCTTTATTTAGTGTGTCATCAGATAAATAGCTCAGCGGTGAGGTGACAGAATTCTTCTCACCCCGATTGTAGGAGAGAATGCAGGTTGGATTGTTCCTAAGTACATGCAGTAAATCTCCTTCTGACCCGTGAAATGACTTCCTGTGCTTCAGTGGGACGCTTGCTGATTAAGGCATTAAGATTATCAGAGGACTGCTATCTCAATCTAAAATTTATACTTTGAATTGTTGTGAAATGCATTTGTTCATTTGCCAAAGGTGACCTGCTGCCACAGATCCTGGGTTGACTGAAGCGGGAAGCAACCTTAGCGCTAAGTCAGTGCTCCTACAGAAGTACTGTCAGGTTCTTGAATGGTTGATATCTCTAATTTAATTAGAGAAAATTTAATTTTTGTTAGCCTCTCTGGGTTCACTTTCAATTTAAAATCCTCAAGTAGCATGATTTGTTTTGGAGTGTCCCCTCTGTTTATGTGCTGTACCAGCAATAGCACCTGTCACGTAGTAACTTCTCTTTGAAGTTTGAAAAGCTGTACAGAAATGATCGGTCCTCACGTAGATAGGCAGAGAGCAATTACTGAACTGGTATTTGCAACATTTAAGGGAATGTGTTTGCTTTAATAATTCTTATTGCTTTTTTCAGGAGCTGGTATGGTGAGGAGAAACAAGTTACGGGCCTGTAAGCGTATTGCTGACATCTTGTCCCCGTGGTAGTAAAATAAAATGAAATCAGTATCCTCAGTTTTTGTTACGCTTCCGAGCTTATGCGAAGGTAAATGTCATAAAAGCTTAAAGTGCTGGGGTATTGCCTCTGGGCTCAGCCTTGACTGTCTGATAACCAAAAGTAATAATATAATCGCAGTGTGCCACTGAGAGGT
Source organism: Penelope pileata (assembly GCA_013396635.1). NCBI lineage: Eukaryota > Metazoa > Chordata > Aves > Galliformes > Cracidae > Penelope > Penelope pileata. Next base: position 13,215 of record WBMW01000413.1, on the reverse strand, counting down.
GAATTCTCACTGAAACAAACCTTGTCTTTATAAAACTCTTCTAGGGTTTCCTACTGCCACATGCTTTCTATTCAGGGTTCCGGAAAGATTATGCTGTCAGATACATGCGTATCTACATGCATTTCGGTGTTTGTATTTAGATTCCTCTAAGACTGATGCTTATCCGCTTACGTTCACTTCTGTTTTCTGAGGGGCTTTGTGGATACTTGGTTCAGCTGTGCCGTTCGAAGAGCGATGTTGATTCTGAAATCAGTCAATGAATTGTTGGCTGCTGTTTAGTTTCTCTGCTTTTTCAACTGTTTTCATAAATAAAATGTTAGTATGGTAATTCACTGCCACTTGCATAAGTTGCTATGCAAGATTGTGTCACTCCTGGCAAATATGCCTAATCATGTCTTTTGACCATGCACTAATCATCCTAGTTGCTCAAAAGTAGGTTAAACCAGCTTTAGCAAGTTAAATGCCAAGCAATTTTGGGGTGTATTGTTCTGAGAAGACAGGATTTTTGGACACTTAAAACATTTCCGGTGACTTCAATGCTACTATCTGTCTTCTCAATAAAATATTGGGAATTCCTTGATAGCCCTTTTCTTGGCTGAGGTACTCTTTCTAGACTTGGACATCACACATCAAGGAAGAGTAAAAACTCAGATATGATTCAAGAGAAAAGCTTGAGGGCCTACAGACAAAGATCTGTGATCTGGAAAGAAGACTTAGATAAAGAAAGAGTGGGTTGTAAGTCCTCTAAGAGGTAAAAGCCTAGAGCAGAGATGAGCAGAATGGAGTTACTACTACTTCTGCTCTGTAGGGATTAATGGATTGAATTGTACAGCTATGAAAATGAAGGCTAGACGTTAGGGAAAGAAACAGTCTACTTCTGCATTGTTACGCACTGGAATGTGTTGCTTCGGGAGGCTTGAAGTACTTCAGTACTGTGCTGAGGTGAGCCAACCATCTGGCAGGATTGGCATAGGTAAGTATAACCAATGGAAGGTGGACTGGGTAACCCTTCTTGTTCTGCTTGGCTCTCTTTTGTAGTATGGTATTTTTTTTTTTTTTTTGAAGACATCACTGTACCTTAAGCAGTCACTGTTAGGTATGTTGGTTTCATCAAGAAAAGTAGTGTGAGAACGTGGAGTAATACCTCAAATTGGGTAAACTAAGATGTTGAAACCTGGGTCAGAATGTCTTTTTCAGATGATGGAGAAAGGAGTCACGGTAGCTGTCCATCTGCAATTCTAACCCTAGAAAGCTTAAACAGCAGCTGGCCTGTTCTCTGTTGGAAGCTGCACACGTGGCTTGCTGTGCACCAAAGGTAGCTCGACATTTGCAGAGACCCGCAGCGCTCAAGATGATAGGCTCTGTCTATGAGGATGACTGAAGCAAATGCTTTATCAGTTGTGAAGTCTTTCTACATTCATTTGAAAATCATTTTTAAAGCATTTTGATTTGTTTTGTACAGAGGCTTGTTTTCCTTAGCTAGTTGTCAGATTTGCTGCTGCAAATAGTAACCATTTTTTGTGGCCAGAATGTTATGGGTATATGATTAGTAATATATTGAGCTTTGTTTGGATACAAGGCTGAGAACACCCACGGATGTCTCATCCTGTTGGGAAGCATTCTGTTTGGAGTACTCTGCCTATATGTCTAATCTGCCATGGGGGAGGAATTACCAGATAACACACTGCCTGCTGGTAGCTTGACGTCGGACGGGGAAGGAAGCTGCGTTTACATCCATGTTTATAGGGAAGCTGCCAAAAACCTGCTGGAAGTGGGACTGACCTCCTCCCTCGAGAGAGGTTACCAAAATCCTCTGTTTCCTCTGTTCTTAAACCTCTTTTTAAACAAATGGTTTTACCACTGATGAAAACGGGATCCCTTTCTATACCAGTTGTCATCTGCTGTTGATTCCCCTTCTGCTGTGCTTGTTTGGCATATCTGCTGCGGAGATGGGTACGTGATCCAGTCACAGTGCCTTCAGGCTGGGGTGAACTTCTGAGAAACACCTTTTGTTCAGCTGTCCTCAGTAGGAGTCATGTTAAACAGATAAATGCATACACAGCAGGATGCAAGCAGGCTTGTTCTGAAATGGAATGGTGTGCCCAGGGTTCCAGAAGAGATTCAGTCTGCAGAATATTAGCCCATTAGCTCTGTGCTGAATTAGTCTCTCTCTCAGGAAGCCTGAAAATGAAAGGTCAGGGGAATCCTGGACCAGCAGAGGGGAAAATAAGTCCACCTGGCTCTTTGTACTACCTAAAGGGAGTGAACAGAGACTGAAGTGTTCCTTCTCTCATGGGTTGGTTGGTGAGGCAATGAGTGTTCTCCTGTTCACGGCATCTGTGCAATCAGGGAAGTGCTGGGCTTGGAAAAGCTTGCAGTCATCTGGTGGGATCCTACAAAGAGTACTGAATTTAGTTGGAGTATGTGCCACAGCCCTAGGCCCACCACAGGCAGCGACTTGAAGATAACAGACTAACAAAGTGCTCCAGTTTGTGCCTTACTGCTTGTTGAGAGGATTGAAGCAGGTGTCCTGAGTGCTTGATGAAGCTGACCCAGCACCACTGTTCCCTTGGCTGTGCACTCAAAGCCTTGCTGCTCTTGCGTGGCAAGGAGCTCTGGTGCCTAGGTAACCTTGCTTGAAGTGCAGTGACTTCTGTGAAGCAAAGCAGATCTTACAGCTTCTGGTCTCTGTCCCAGACCAAACTGTGGTGCTATTTCACTAAACTTTTTTTTTGCATTTACTGCTGTTACAGATACTGTGTTTGCATTTAGACTTACAGCAGTACTGTACTGCTGGAGCTCTGCGTAGCTAAATGGCTTCCAGAAACTCTCCTTCTAACCTGCCAGGCTTTCCTGCACATCCCTTACACAGTTCCTTTCTTACACCCATAAACCTATTTCCTTCTCTTTCCTCTGACAGGGAGAGCTCTGAAGTACATATGTAGTGTAAATGGACCCTGGCTCTAGAATTCTCTAGAAAAATGCTCTAGGGAATGTCTTGTGAATTTGGTGACATTTTGTCAGTACGTCGGTGATTCTTGCTGGGGACTTGCAAAGTTTCTCGTGGTTAGTAAGTTTTAACTGAAATGGTGATGGAGATTTATATACTGTTAAGTGGGAAACGAGAAGAGGGTGCATTTGGAGTGAGAAGCAGGAGGTGTCGTGCTTAGGGATGGAAGTCTCCTTCTCTAAACTTACTGCTGATCTAACCACTGCGTTGTGCAATGTGTTGAAATAGGATGGCCTTCGTCGGGCGAGGGGGAGGAGAGGAAGTCTGCATTTTTACGCTGAGAAAAAGATCTGCTGAGGTAAGCCAAGAATTTGAAGAAATGCATCCAAAATCAAAGATAAAAGGGAAACACGGTGCTACTGTTAAACTTGTGACAGATTTTTAAGAGTTCAACACCCCTGAAAGGGGAACTTCATGAACCAGCAACAAGGGGAAAGGGAGTGCAGTCCTTGCAGGTATGTGCTCCTGGGACTGGCATTGTGGGACACAAACAACAGCTCCAAGGAGAGCTGCAGTGAATCTCTGCAGTAGCACTGATTTTGGTTTCTTCAGAGCTTCATACAGATGTATAGACCTGGATGCACAATTTTTCTTCAGTGTCTGGAGAAACTCACAAGAGTTGGTGTTCCTGCAAAAGCCCTGACAAATAGCAGTTACCAAGATTTAACTTCTTGCTTCTTATTGGGCTGGGTTTCTGCCATACTGAAGGCCAGCACTAAGCTTTATGGCACTGTCTGAACTATGAGAATCACTGAATGTCAAGAGGTGCTAAATCTAGCTGTGTGCAGTGCAGGTTATTACTGGAGCACAAACTCTTCCCTTCAATGCAATTGAGCCTGTTGCTTGTACAATCTCACCCCAAACCCAAATAAATTACTCATTCATCAGTAGAAATGAGAATAGCTAGAAACATCTAGAGACTCTTTCCTTTTGCCTTCCACTGAAGTAGGTTGCATGAAATGTGTCTTCCACAAAGGTAATGTTGACCTAGGACTGTTTGTGACAGATCTGAGCTGTGCTGGGGTCAGGGCATTGATCTGAGGAAGGGCTTCAAAACATCCTCACAATTTTTGATATTAAGGGAACTCTATTGCTGAAATACAACTATGCCATGTTCTGCTGTACTCAACTATGCGTGTGGCCTTTTGTTTGCTTTTGTTCTGAGAATGCATCTGTTTAATGCTACTGTGAGTGCTGAAGGGAATTCCATGTGTTGCAAGTTAGAATTCCGAAGCTTTCAGAATTTAGGATTAATCTATTTAAATACAGACTTTTCAAAAAAAGGAAGCTAATACGTTAAGTTTTTGGATTTTTTTCTGAAGTTCATTGATTAGTCAATCATTAGTCAATGGTTTCAAGCATTTAATGTTCTTTGAGATTAAGGAAAGTTCAGAATGAAATGCCTAGGAATACAGACTTTTGAATTTATTATTAAAAGATCTGATGAAAATCTCTCAGCTTTTCAAATGTGTTTTTTATTTTGCAACTAAAAAATAAGTGATTTCTGTTAAGTTTTTTATATGATCTGTATATTGTTAGTGGTGATGCCTGGAAGTGGAGTGAAATCTCACCTTGCAGTTTGCACTTTATGTACCAGGTGATATTGAGAAGAAATTTTTTTAAAAAACTCTCACTTTAATAACATGATGTAAAAAGTGGGTGACATGTTGACTGTTTGTGAACAGTTTTCCTTGTACATTTCCTGATCTAGCTTAAATGTGGAAGTGAGAAAAAAGTTTTCTGACTTCCAAAGCTGAGTTTCGTTCTGCAGTGCCATGCCAGAACGCCCAAACACATTGGGAATGAGTCTGCTTGGAGTGAGTTTTCATTGTATTACTAACACATTTTCATTTAGAGGTTTGGTTTTTTTCCCTTGAAAATGTTCTGTATCGTCACAGAGAACAACTCTGTAGAGATCAGTGTCAATGTTTTCTGCAGATCAGGTTTACATTGTTAATACCACTTAGAGCTGATGCGTGTCTTTTCACCCTCTGAGGGTGTAAAGGAGGTGGTGTTGGCATGGACCTGTTTTGGATAGGTTTCAGTGTCCTGTTCAGATGAAGTTAAAAGATAGCAAACGGTTGTGTGGTTTATTCCATCCCATGAGTCCCCGGGCAGAAGCAAGGTGGAAAATGAATTTTTCCAGTTTCATTAATGTAATGATTTCTTTTAAATTGATTTCTCAGTCTGCAAACAGTGTATCTTCACCACATCTGTTTTTTTCATTTTTTTTCTCCCTCCTTTGAGGGTAAGTTTATGGGATTGCATAGCTTCATATGCTAGGTGCTGGTGCAGAAGGGTTCTCTGTTCACCTGCAGGCGTGTACCCAGTCCTTACCTCAGTACGGTACTTAAAGGATACAGAACATCCTCAGTTCAGCATTGGGCCTTTAGCTTTAATCCATGCTTCAGTTGTACCATGTGCCAGAGGTCAAACCACTGTAGCTACTCAGTTTCTCCAGATGCTGACACCTCTAAGATTTTTTTCAATGACAAGCAAATAAAACGCCTGGTGGAAGTTGTATTTCTTTGTGGATGTTGATATATATATATTTTTTTTTCATACAGGAAGAGGGATTTGCATCCTCGTACTTTTTCAAAGTGTTGCTGTGTGAAAAAGTGCAGCCTCCTGGGGGTGTTGATTAGAACACACGTGTGTGTGTCTGTGTGCCTGCATTCCTTTCTTTTTTTTGTGCTGTGACTCAACTCGGTTGCTTCCCTCCAGGAGTCAGCAAACGGTAGGGCAAAGCCTGTTTGCATTGGAGAGCTTTGGAGATCTTTGTCTCCTAACTGCTGATGACAAGGATGCAGACAGGCACTCAGATGCTTCAAATCTAGAAAGCTGGCATTTTAATGTCTGCATCACTCTGGGGAACAACTCGGGGCATGCCAGAGCTGAGCTCACGACCGTCACGAGCATGTGGGTAGACAGATGCATAATGTACACGTGCCGTGCTTAACGACAAAAAGGAATCTTTGTGATCAATTGATTTGACCCGCATGTGCTGTTGTGTGCTTACTCTTTCTGACTTGGGTGCTGCTTGCTTGTTTGGATGTAAGGCCAACGACAGACACCTGCAGCCAACACGTCGCAGGCCCACCAAGTGAGTGGGGTTGGAAGGTGCCTCTGGAGACTGCTGGTGCAGGTCGATGGCAGCAGGTTGCTCAGGACTGTGCCCAGCTGAGTGCTGGGCATCTCCAAGAATGGAGATTGCAAACCTCTCTGGGTAATCTGTTCTGTTTTTTGACCACTTTCAGAGTTTAAAAAGAAACTAACCCTCTGTCTTAAACAGAACTTCCTGTATTTCCATTTGTGCTCATTGTTTCTTTTCCTTTCACAGGGCACCACTGAGAAGAGCCTGGTTCAATCTTTACACTCTCTCAGCAAATATTTGGATGCCTTGATAAGCTCACCCCTTAGCCTTCTGGTCTTCAGGCTGAGCCCTCATCTCTTGGTGTGGCAGATGCTGCAGTCCGTGCAGCCATCTTCACAACTCTTTGCTGGACCTGCTCCAGTGTGTCTGTGCCCCATTAGTACTGGGGAGCCCAGAGCTGGACCCAGTGCCCCAGATGTGCAGTGCATCGGTGTCTCTGTGCTAGCTGTGCCTGCTGGCAGGAGGCTATTCCTTCTCTGTGTAATTCAGCACATCACTGTTGTTGAAGTCAACAGGTGTTTGATTTTGTGCTAGTTCCGACCACCTGTGGGAGAAGTGGAGATGGATTTCTCAGGATACATGCTCTAACCTGGAACAAAGATTTCTAATCTAATAAAGCAGTGTCTGCAAAGATATCTGTCATTTAAGCAAATGAATAAATAGAATTACAGCACCAGCATGACACGGTCCTGCTTTTTGTTGGAATTTTCTTTGGTTTCTGAATGTCCTGGCCTAAAAGCATGCAGAATATCTTTTGTATTCTTCCAATACACCCTGAACACAGTGTTTTATCACTTTTTTTGTGCATATCAGCGCCTTAAACCTTTATACAGCAGTGTTTTTTATGTAGAGAGCAGGGCTATGTGTACTGATATTTTCCTCGGAGAGCCTGTTTATGACTCACGTAGCTGTATCTTCAGGCTAGCGTGCTGCAGATTGCTGTAACTCTCTAATTGTCCTTAGTTATGACACTGTCAGATATCCACAGTGAATCTCTGCAGAAGATGGCCTGGGGCTGACTTGTGTTGTCAGTTTATTGCCACGGAACCTGCTGACTTAGAAGTTGGATGCTTTGCACCTAATGGAGCAAATGATCGTTTCTGAAATATTTTGAGAAGCAGAATGCTTTTGCTGAAGGGACTGCTTTGAAGGCGTACCTTATTTCTGTACAAAACCAGTGGAAACGCATTGGCTTCCAGCTGAGGCAGTCTTGAGTGACAAATCTTGGATCTGGAGTCCTTAAGGAAAGAGTGAGGATCCATCAGTGTGTGTAAATACCTGAAGGAAGGGTGCAAAGAGGAAGGAGCTGGGTTCTTTCCTTTGTGCCCAGTGCCTAGACTGGAGGCGAGGGGCACAAACTGACACACAGGGTGACACACAATGTCTGAACACTGGGGAACGCTCTTATACTGTGCAGGTGCCAGAGCACAGGCACAGGCTGCCCAGAGGCTGCGGGGTCTCCTCCTTGGATGTCTTTAAAAGCTGCCTGGATGTGGGCCTTGACACCCTGCTCTGAGTGTCCCTGCCTGAGCACGGGTTGGGACAGATGGACCCAAGAGATCCCTGCCAAGCTCATCAACCGAAGGGGTTCTAACCTCAAGTCCATTGAATATTGCCTTTGCTATGCACTGTGAGGCAGAGGAGCAGATCCTTCCCACTTGTATGTTCTGCAGAATGTTGTTTACAGCTCTCAGTTGATGTTCTTAGGTGAAGAACTCCACTGTTCCAACCTGAGTGCATCCCTAGCACCTTCCTCTCCAGAGGATGACGAGTGCTTCCTGAGGAGGATCTGGAAGTGAGGGTAAGGTGCAAAACTGTTCCAGCCATGTGGCTTTTGAACAACGTGGGAATGGTCTCATGAAATTGTGTCTAGATGGTGGCATTTGTTCTCAGCAGCGTATTAGGACCCTGTTAGTGTCAAATACAGGTTTTTGGGGAAGAAAGTAGGAACTGGAGTATTTATCTGGGAGTTATTTAGAAAGATACATTACTGCAAGCTACTTTGCTATATGCTAAAAATTAGGAAATGGGCAAGAAAAATGAGATTAAAGCTGGCTAGAGGGTGTGAGGAAATAGCTGTGCCATTGAAAGTGGGAGCAAACCTGTTATTTCATGGGAGGGAGGCACTGCTTTCATTTGTGCCCAGGGGACTGTTGTGGAATCTGCACAGAAGAACGGAAGACACCTAACCTAAGACAGTAAGGGAAGCGTCAGCCAGCTGCTGGCTGGAGACTTTAGGACATGCTTGGACGAACCTCCAGGGACTGTAACTTGTTTCAGGACTACGCCTACAGCAAACGGCATGAATGCTTTTCCATCTCTAAACAGTACAATGAACAAGAGTTCATTGGATGCGCTGTCTTAAATGATGAGCGTTGAGTCAGCCACGATGAAACACAGATGCAAACTGAAATGAAAGTGAGAATTCTTCAGAGAAATCTCTTTTTTTAGCCTGTGCAAACTACTGGTTGCATTGCTCACTGTGGTCTGTACAGAGCATCAGTCTATTCCCATGCTATGCTGCTCTCTTCCATTCTGTAATTGATACTTTCTCATAAAGTGCAGAACAAAGTGTCTCGTGTGCTATATGACTAATCCTCATTATTTTTACGCACTGCTTTTGCAGTTCAAATCCAGGCAGACACCCCTTTGCCCACTGCACGTACCTCCGCTTTGAACAGCGTTGCAAGACCAACGTGTTGGAGTGGTTAATCATTGCCCTCCAGCGAGGGGAGAGGTGTCCTGGCAGAAAGGAGTGCTATGAATGGGATTCTTCATGCAAGCAAGGTATAATTTTTTTTCTTTTTTAGGAAGGCTGTTTCTTCTGACACTTTTCTTTCGCTGAAAGAAAGCATTGATGGAAGAAAGCATGTTTAATGACAGCACTTAATGAGTGGTTTTAAACAGAATTAAGATGTTTCCGTTCTCTGCAGTTTTGTTACGTACAGAGCCTGCCTATCGCAGCCTCCTTTGCAAACACCGCACCTGCTCTGCAGATTGTTAGGCCTCACACTCTTCTTTAGAAGACGTCTGCCTTCTCTTAGTAACTTTCCTACAGAAATTACTAGTAGTCCAAAACTCATCCATGGTGAGGCCACAGCTTGGCCTATGTGCAGCAAGAAATTCACAAATGGAACATAATCATCTGCCCCAATTTTCCTTATTTCTCAGGGGACCTAACTACTGTCGTGCCCCAGTTACTCTGGGGAGGAAGATCTGAGTCTCACTGTGTTGTGCGTGATGCCTTTCCACCCGTCTGAGTCGATTCTACAGATCACCCTCCTTTCTGTTGCAGCTTCTGTCCTGGGGGTTTAATTTCACTATCCAAAACGGTAACAGGGCCATTCGTGCTGATGTGTTTGCTGAGATCTGACGTGTAAAAATAACCACCCACCCACCACGACAGTGAAAGGGTAGAGCTCGTGCTCTCCTCTCTTGTGCTGAATGTTGGCTAATAGCAGGAACTAATAGCTGGTTTGTAGAGAGGGAGGATCTGGCTTAGCGAGCCATCACCAGCATTTCTGTGATAGACACCCTTCTTTGGGGATTAGTCCATAATTCCCTGCTCCAAAGAGCTGAAGGCCTTGGGAGTCAGCTGGGAAGTGGGGGGAGCGTGAAATGACCGATGAGATTCTGGACAAGGGCTCCTTTTGTCAATTTTTGCTGCCAGTTTGGTTCCACTGAGTGCTGTGTCTGCGTTCAAGTGTGGTTTTATTGAGGTCCAAGTGTTCCCATTGCAGGAATGGGGCTTTGAGTGCTCCACCCAGCAGAAATTCAACACAGGAGCTGCTGTGTGTGCTCCCGCTGTGATCACTGAGAGGGAAAGCCAAGTGCTCCTCGGTTTTTGCAGCATCTCAGGCTTCGTGGCTGTGGTGTGTGGGATGGTGAACCAAAGCCTCGAGGTTCTCGGCCTCTTCCACGTGCCGTCAGTAGTGCAGATATTATTCACGGTGGTTGATTGGAAAGATAACTTTAGAAGTGTTTTAGTGTTGGTACTCAGGCTTTGCTGAAATTGTTCCACAAGCAAGAAGTAAGACTCCTGCTTGAAAAGAATTTGTCTGAAATTTTGTATCGGTCTGTTGGCTGAGTGTGTGCATAAAACACCTGATGTTTGTTAACCTTCTTGCGATGGAGAAGATGGATATTTTGAGTCGAAAGTCTTACTGTGATCTTTAAAAAATAAAAATAATTAAAAAAATCGGGAATACATGGGTCAATCAAACTCACTGACAGACAGATCATCTCGTGACACTTTAATTGTTGCTATTTTATTATGAAAATAACTCTGTGCAAAGCCTCCTCCAGTAAGGAAGGGCACATACTCATAATTATAGGATGCTTTTGGTGTTTAAAAAAAAAAAGAAAAATGAAATGACTAATACATTTTGCTGGTGGAACTGACAGCTGTAACAGACCTGCTTCTCTCATCAGCCATAAGCTTTTATCTGTGCCTTGTACTAATGAATAAATCATCTTATTACATAAAATTGCATTCTAATTGCTCCCGCGTCAGTCTATTTCAGGTTGGGCCGAAGGAGCAAGGTTCCCTTGGGGCCTGGGTTTCCCCGTTCTGCTCGAGAGCTGAGCACTCGCATCTGCGGGTGCCTGTGAAGGGGCTTGGGGAAACGTGGAGGGGACGGGAGGAGGGCAGGGCACGAAGGGAGGGAAGGGCAAGGCAGGGTGTGAAGGGCACAGGTAACGAATGTGGAGACACAAGAACCATTGAATGGAAGAACAAGTTGAAAAACATGATAAAAGCTGGTGGGGTGAGTGGGAAGAGAGGGAAGATGAGTCAAAACTATGGCAAACCTTTCTGTGGAGCTGCTCTGGGAGCTCGTGCTGTTCCCAGCAGTGGAAGGGCTTTCCCTGGTGCTCACACCCTCCCGCTGTGAGCAGGGCCTCTGTTGGGACAGCTTAGGTTCACGCGAAGTCATTGTGCCAAGTAATTTCTGTAGTTTCTGACACTTACATGGGTGTATGGCTGAGACTGGTTCAGTGGGGATGACCCTCAGGGGATGTGAAGTTCCTCTTTGGCCCCCGTGGCATGGGCCTGTGCTTGTGGGGCCGAAAATGGCAGCCTGCTGCTGCCCAACGGTGGTGTTCAGTGGGCAGGAGGCCCTCCCAAGGCTTTGGCAAGTAGTTATGGTCTGAACTCTACTCTTTGTCACTTAAAATGTTACCTGGAAAACACTAATTAGTCATCCAGTGCTGCAGAGTGAAGAGATGTATCCCCCACTCCTTGTCATCAAGTCAGACGATCGATTCTCAGATAAGAGAAAATGGCAATTTGGGCACGCTTTGTGTGGCGGAGAACGTTTTTCTAAATTAACTGTAACTAAATGACTTGGAATTCATCCTCCAACTACCAGCAAGCTGCATTAACTCTCCTGCATTGATTTTGCTTATGTTGATTAGGAAGAGGGTTGAAGGCAAGAAAGACTCGCACGAAAACAAGTGCGTCTGTACAGAAATTGTGCGGCTTTAATTAATTGGGTCTAATAACTAATTTAATTGAAGCTTCCTGTTGTTGAGAAAGGATTTGGAAATGATGGTGCAGCTCCTAAATGATTGATTTAATTGTCTGCAAAAGGAAAGAGGAGTCCGACTCCTTGTTACTCTTATTTGGGGCACATCTAGAATTTTTGCTGTTGTCTTTTGTGTTTCAAGCTCCTCATCTCACCTCACCCGCTTTGTTCTGAAAGAACGGTATCAGTAGTGCCGTGCCTTAGAAGCTAATGAATGTGGTTAACTGGGGCGACATGATTCTTTGTTTAAGCCTTTAAAGTTCTCTTTCACGTGTTGTCTATAACGTAGAAGTATCTTAAAGTGCTGGCAAATAGAGGAAAAGCTGCTGATGCTTTTTCCTACCTGATATCTCTGGTATTTTCTGTTTCAGAGAAAAGATGGAACATTTCCGACATCTCCAAATTCTGACGACAGAAGCACTGAACAGAAGGAAGGCTTACAGTGAACAAAGGAAACCCTTTGGGCTGCCCTTTCAGACATAAAATAGAAAAGGAGGTCACAAGCATTGCTCTTTTGTTCACGGAGTCTCCACCTAAGAAAGTCCATATTGCTGTAACCTGTTCCAAGAAAAAGAGTCACTCCGTAGAGGCTGTGCAACGAGTGCATGGGATCCTGTGTTTTATTTCAGCTCCGAGTGTGGAAATAAGCTGGCAGTTGTTTGGTTTTGCTGGAGAAAATGAATAGGGAGTTGAGCATCTGTTCCAGCACTGTGAGGGAAGGATAACCCAAGCAAATGAATTCCTTGATTGCTTTTTCTGTGTGAATGCAGGCAATCTTCGTTTGGCATAGGCCTGAATGAAAAGGTTTGCTACGGCTCCAAACTTTGTGTCAGGAGTATCCCTTCAGTCTAATTGTCTCCGCTGGCCATCACACTGAAGGGGTGTTTGATTTGTGGGGATTGCTGTGAACGTTTCCTTTCAATTAGGAGCCTTTCAGATTAAGGCTGTTTGTGGTGCTGTTCCTCTTCACCGCTGTTTTCCCTCCTCCCTGCCTTTCTGCCCTTCTCCGGGCCCGTCACTGCGGTGTTTAATGTTCCAGGTGATGTGGCTGCTCCGTTCTGTTCTCCTGAGGCTGTGGGGCTTCCAGGGAGAGGGTGGAACCCTTCAGCCTGGGGATGTTTAACACCAAGTGTGCACATACCCTCCGGAGTATGAGTGTATGGTTGGGTTGAAGGATTCATTTGCACGGACCTTCCTCGTGGCCTTCTGCGTGTTTAAGCAGCAGGAGTACTTGACAAGTGGCTGTTCACTAATTAGCAGGGGTAATGGGGCTGGCAGCTGAAAGGTTGGCTAAATGTGAGAAGACAAGGTTAGACAGGAGTGTTGAAGAGATGTCTCGAAGGCTGACTTCTCTGGAAGAGGGGAAGAGGGGAGGTCCCTGTGCAGAGCCCTGTGAACAACTGTGTGTGTCTCCTCAGGAGCAGCCTGACCGCGGGCACAGGAGGACGTAGGGGGACAGGGCACAGGGCTCGTTCCCAGGTGCTGAAGAAGCGACCAACTTGAGGTGGTGTCCTAGTTTCTAACAG
>WBMW01000410.1:604-12852 GCA_013396635.1 Penelope pileata | reverse complement strand
CTCTGAAAGTTGGACCCCATCTGGTTATGGACACCGAGCAGAGGATGATGCCATACACTGGGGATAGCAAGGGGCTGTGGCACAGAAAGGATGGAGTCTGGGACAGGAGCCCAGGGATTGCTGCTGGAGGGACCAGAAATGAGTAAGATGCACATTGGGAAACTGGAGAGTGTAGGTAGGATGAGCTGAGTGAGGAGCCTTGGCCTGGCCAAGTGGGGAGAGTGTGAGGAGCTAACACAGAGAGTGATCATAGAAACAGAAACAAGCTAGAAAATATGAAGAAGACAATAATTTGCTCATAAGCTTCTATACGGTGCTCATCATCATCAGTCCTGTGTGCTTTACAATCACTAGTGACTTCATTTTCACAGCCTTCTGTGTTGATGCTATCAACACTTTAACATGGCAATCTAAAGCCAGGAGAGATGTAGGTCCAGAGTGTCTACCACTCTTGGCATCTGTTCTGAGTCATGCATTTGTTTTTGTCAGAGCATTTACCACTACACATCACTTCATGCATTCAAAGTTCATCAGGGATGTACCTGCTTGTATATCTGCAGACCATGGTCAAGTATCTGTAAAATGAGGAACACCAAATTAATAATAAACTGTGATAAAAGTGGTTTAATCAACTACCCAACGTCCTTTCAGGGCTCATTAGCTGAGACTCTCATTGTCCAACACTTTTTACTGCACATTCACTTCCAGTTGGACATCCTGGAAAAGTCTCTCAGGAGCTGATTTAGAAGAAATTCGTCAAGACAGAAGGGTAATTTAGAAAGTTATGAGAAGGATGAAACAGCAGGAAATATTGTTAGCATGTTGCTGAGTGTGCCTAGCTTCCTCCACTGCTACTGCATCTCACCATTTCAGCTAATTGGCATTTCTAACTTCCTCCAGGACAGGCAGGACCCAGAGAGCTCTTCACTGCATCTTCCCCTCTCCCACCAGCACAGACATTGAGCTGTCCAGAATAAATCTCCCAAGAGACGTTTTCTTTCCTAGCCCACAATTAAATGACTTCTTTGCTGTCTCTTCCTGTTTATGCATTCCTCCTCCCCTGCGATTGGGCTCAGCGGCTGAAGTGTCACATATTGCTGACTGGGATGGCACCCTTCCTTCTCTCCCTCCTTACAGTTACTCACTTAACATTTCCCCTGTGTATCCTAATGAGCACATTGCCATCTTTGGGCGTCAAGTCACTTTCTCCAATTGAAAGCCTCCTTAAAACACAGTCATGCAATTTTGCGCACTATAGAGTACAAAAGCATTTAATGATGAAAGCTCTTTTTAAGGTTTATTCTGTTAAACTTGATGAGATTTCCCATACTTCACTGTGTTAAGTCTCCACATAGATAGATAAATGCAGCAGGAGAGTTAAGAATGAAATAGTTCAGACTACACGGTTGGTATCTCAGGTTGTTAGATTAGGAAAACTGCCTTGCACCTGCTCTGAGTGTAGGCAGCTTCAGGAGGTTAACTCCAGCATTCAGGCATTAGCTTGAATGCAAACAAAATGTGTTTGCTCAGTTCAGTTTGAACATGTACAGCCTGAGTTGCCTGATAGCCTACATGATACCACGACATTTATAATTTTGTTGATTCTTGCTGCCAAGATAAATCTTAATACCCTCCCTTTTGGATCATATTTTTGTGCGTGCAAATGCAGAGGGGGAGGTGGAGAAAGCAGATGCAAACGTAGTATATATTTGTATTCTCTTAGGTTCATTTTGAGCTCAGTTGAAATGATCTTATTTACTTTGGGGCTTCTTATTAAGAATACGGTTTCAGGAAACATTTTATGTCAATTTCACACTCTTTCAGGCACAAAACTATTTGCCTGGGAGATGGTGCCAAGCCCACAAAATCCATCATTTTTGACAATTTTGTTGGGATCTAGTGTCAGCAGCCATCGTCCATCCCAGCACACTGCTTTTGCAGAGCACCAGCAAGGTCAGCTCCTTGCATCCCCCAAGGAGTCATGCCCAGTGTTCACTGTGGAGCAAAACTCAAATGACAGTTCCTCAAAAAAGTTTGCCTGACAGCTCACAGATCTGGATACGTCACTTCTTGGCATATATCTGTCAAATTATTTGGCAGTTCTCTCCATATGAATTGTAGCAGTTTAGCTGCAAACATTTCCAGATCAAAGCCGTCAATCACTAGGCAATTCCCACAAGGACATGCAGACGGACCTGGCTGGGAAACTATCTGAAGCTGCAATAATCTAGAAGGCATGATAAAGAAAAAAAGCAAGATTTCCCAAATTATGTGGACTGAAGTTCAATTACTGTATTCCTCTGTACTGTATTCCTCTGTAAGACAGTGAGCTATCGTAGTCACAAGAACTGGAAGGAAAATCTAGAAAGTGAATTGCAATTCATCTATTTCCTTGGCATTCCCTCCCTTTCCAATTAAAAATGCTTTTCTTTTCTTTTCCATTACTCTGGGGAGGCAGTAAACCTCAGTCTAAATGAGCGTTTACATGAAAATCAGAGCTCTCCAAGGCATCCACCGAAACTCCTTTAATACAATATTTGCTTTAATTTGATTTTCTGTCTTGCCTGTGGGAGAGTCTCAATCACATTTGGTATGATTTATAAATGTACTCATCCCCCCCCTGCAGAGGTCATTCTGTTTCCTAAAACCACACCATTTGACCAGTAAGATTTCCTTTTAACAGCAAACAGCTCAGTAACCAACACTGAGCACAGACGACAGTAAGCACAGTTCGGTTTTTATTAGGGTCTCTCAAATGTCAAAAAGCTCACTTTAATCGACAAGAAATGTAATCTGTTTATGTCACCTGCAGCCTCTTGGTTTTCTCCTTTATAAAGGCTGTTTTCTTGGGCTCACAGAATAATCTCATCTACTTTATCTTGTGAAGAATCCAGCTTCATCACACATATTTCAAGCAATCTTTCCCTTCTCAAACTCAAGCAAATCAGGGAATCATATTCTGTGATTCTCATTTATTTATCCCACCACTTCAAAATTTAAAATCGCACACAAAGGGTTAGGATACAAGCACTTTCTTAAACACATTTAATCTTGCTCTCATGATATCTATCTCACTTTGTTTTATTAAAATAATCTGCCGCATGCTACTGAAACTGTCTCTCAAAGAAACAAACACTTTTTTAAAGAGGATACATTGTGTAAATGTATTGCTCAAACTATTAAAAGCATAGCATTTAGCATTGTGCACATGCAGATTCACTAAGCCTTTATCAATCGTGGAATGATGGGCAACAAAACAAAATCTAAAGTTAGAAGAGTAAAATTTAATAATAACCAGAGTAAGGATTTTTCTATTGTTAATCTTTCCTACAATATGCCAAAGTAGCACTACAACTGACATCATACTGGGCCCAAAATAAAATGTTTTGTGTATCTCTGGGTCTGATCTTCTGTCTACACATTTATCTCCATCTGTGCATGGCATTACATGAAAATATCAAGAATTCATACATATATACAGCAAAGTAAACATCTACCCATGTTTGGATGTTTATTGTCTGCTTGGTTATGAATGTGTGGCTGTGTGCTTGCTAATCAGCTGTGTAAGTGATAAAAAAAAATTAGGGTCTATCAGTCAATATATATCTCCAGGATATTTTGTTTTGAATTTTGTGAGATTCCTCTTTCTTGCAATCTGAAACTCTTAACAAGTCATTATTTATCTCCTCAGCCAACTCACTTCCCCTGTTCACCTACCTCAGTTTCAAGTCTTAAAGCTGTGGGAAAACCCAAATGTTTTCTGCATACTCATTTGGCTTCTTTTGAGGAACTTTGGGCTTGATTTTAGAAACCGTGCATTACCCAGCCTCAGGTTAGCCCTTCCACCTATGTTACTGGTTGGCTTAAAAACATTCCCTGCCCTACACAGCAGCTGACAGAAGTGCACCTAATTTTTCTTCTCTTCTTGCTCTTAACCGAATATCTTTACAAGAAAGATAACAAACTTTGTTAGCAGTGCAGAGGCAGCTGGTCTTTCTCCAAAAACCAGGTGAAGGACCAAAAGTATGGTAACTCCTCAGCTAACATACCCTGCAAATTAAATTAACACACATATATGTGATGCAGATACTCCAACTTTTTCTACTTGCTTTTACAGTGGCTATAGTCTAGTTGTGCACAAAGAATTTGTATTTGCACATGGCTGCCAAGTGCCATGCAGCTTCAATTGACCCTATTGTTAAAGACAAAGCAGAAAGCCAAAAGGAAAGCCTGCCAGGCACTGGGATGGGGTTAGTCACGTGGCCAGACAGGCTTGAGAAGCTCTCATCAGGGGACATTCCCAAAGAAGATGCATGTACGTTGTCAGCCCGAGAGTTTCCGCAGCAGAAATCCCCTGCATCAGGCAGGCAATCCTGCTCGTCTGCAACGACAGGCCCAGAGCTATTGGCAACCTGTAGGGTGAGCAAAGCTCACACACACTGTGCCAGAGACACTGTCTTACCACCTGGTACTTAGTGAGAGGCATAGCACACTGTAGCCCTCTTCCTGGGGCTTTTGGCTGCTTTCCTCAAGATGGTAGAACTTAGCAGACATGCTGCTGGTCACTAAATCACTTGTTGGCCTCTGCAGTGAGAGACCCCGAGTACATCATCCCCAAATCACAGCCAAGTACCAACAATAATACTGTCCGTACCACCACAGTCACTCACAGAAATGAACACTCACAGATGATAGTGCCAGCTGACTTAGGCTGATACTACGGGGAAAATTTGGAGAAGTGGTTTCTCCCAGTTCTGTGGGTCACCCATTTTTCTGGTCACTGTCTGTCCTCATAACGCACCCCAAAAACTAATCCACCAGAGCTATGGGATTCACCTAACACTTTCATAAAACTTCAAGTTCAACTGAAAGCCTTTTAGTCTGCTCAGTTCAGTTGCACACTCCTAAACTGTTCCTCCTTTTTTTTTTTTTTTTACTATCCTAATGAAGTGAAGCTTCTTGTTTCCAGATGTACCTGCAGCACTGATAGCACGAGGCACCCTAATGGGATCCATTCACGAACTTAGATGCTCTGTGACCCTGTGCGGTTGCCTTACAGTAACTTCCACTGTGTCTTCCATTGTTTTTATCAAAGTCTTTGTGGTATTAAGCTTTTCCTGTGATGTGCAACACTTTGAACAGCACTCATTTCAATCTACAGGCATTAGCTTTGGGACAAATCTCTTGGTCGTTTTGCTCATGAAAAACCCATTGTCTCTGAAAAGAAGATATCCATTCACCTGAATCAGGGATAATGTAAAAATATTATTAACTTTAAATCCAACAAATAAAAACAGCAGGGATGCGCCGCAATAAGTGGAATCAGATTTAATATTACATTCTAGCAAGCCCTGAAGCAACATAATCATGTGGCCACTGCTGCATCAAACAAGGAATAATCACTGAACACACTTGAAGGCATACGCTGTCATTTACAGATGATCTTTGGCTAAGATTTGCGACATGTGCATCTGCAGCCTTCCTCTTCCTTTTAGATTTTACAGAAGTAGGAAGAGCTGGGAAAGCAGAGGCAAAGGAGGATGAGGGAGACATATTTCTCTGGTTTTGATGGACTATTCTACCTGTCACCTCAAACTACGGTTTCTCTGAACAGCTCTTCAGAATGGTTCACAACAAAAGCATCATGCCTTATTCCTTACCAAGGACACAATCTGGGAGAGCCTCAAATCTTGGCAGTGAAGACGTGACAATCAACACCTTCTTCTCCTCACCTGTATTGTATCGCATCACCTTCCACCAGTCCTCGTCAGCATTTTCCCAACTTCATGGAAATATTCTTTCAGTACCAGAGCTGTGAATGATTGTCCCTCTGCAACAATCTCTAAGGCAAAATTCAAAGGCTCCTGACATTCTCTGCCCACCAAACCATACCCCTGAAGCTGAAGGCCCAGACGAGCTAACAGGAAATTACCAAAGGGGTGCTTCAAATGAAGCACATTTCTGCCACCTTCTTTCTCCAGTTTCACTTGTATCCTATTTTGACTACTGCTGTTCTTAATCCTGTCTCCCTGGAGGTTTGGTTCCAGCTCACACCCTGCAGAAACCTCACCTACCACAGATGCAGAGCTGTGTCTCACCACTGACTCTCCAGGTGCAGCAGGTGAGGCAGCCTCACCAGGAGGGGGACCAGCTGGAAACCAAACATTTCCCTGCCCTCCTGGCCAGGATGCTGAGTCCTCCCGCATCAGCTTAGGGTGGTGAGGCACTGGAACAGGCTGCCCAGAGAATGTGTGATGCCCCATCCCTGAAGGTCTCCAAGGCCAGGTTTGGTTAAGCCCTGGGCAGCCTGATCTGGTGAGTGGCAGCCCTGCTCATGGCAGGGGGACGGGAACTAGGTGGTATTTAATGTCCATGCCAAGCCAAGCCATTCTTTTTATTCACTTCAACACTGGCCCCCTTTCAACTCAGTGCCAGGTAAAAACAGAGTCCTGTTTTTACTCCTGAGGGAGTGCCCAAAGTCCACCATTTCGCTGCTCAACNCCCCCCCCCCCCCCCCCGAAAGTACTGCTGCCCACTTCAGTCAGTAGAGAGCATCACTATGCTATCGTTCATGAAGACCAAACTGGAAAGAGAAAATGACAGGCTTTCAATGGAATGCTTCAGGTCTTTGATATGGCTGAGATGGATGGATGAGTGTGCGTCTGCATCTCACTGCTGTTGATGAGGAGATACCACTGCTCTCCACACCCACATTCATTGCCTTCTCCATTTCATCACTACAGCCTGAATCGTAGTCACCTTATAATGTCATTATTGACATGAAAACCATCCTACCAAGTTTCACATACTCTGTAAGTTCATAGATGCACATTGTTTTACATCGTAGCTGCTTTAACTCTCAATTGCCCATATACATTCTGCATTTTATATACACATTTTCCGGATTATATAACAGCAAATCAATTTTCAATATCCCTCAAACGAAAATGTCCTCTTCATACTGCTCTGTGTACCTGAAGTTCTCACATCAATCTCAACTACCTGTAATCCCTTCTTCTTAATTTTTCATTTTACAGATTATGAAACTAGATTGGGTAATCTTGGACTTAATATATATATATTATTTTTGTATATAAAACAGGAGGCCACGTCATCTTTCATGAAGTAATCCAGTAATTTATGGATTCAGAAATGTCTTGCACGTGTCACTTTATCTCTTGGATCTGACTTCTTTATTTTAATCAGAACTGGCATGGGGAAGTACCTTAGGCTGTTTTGACCCATTACATCTTCTGCCTGCAAATCATCTTTCTGGCACATTTGATTAAAATGGATCAATTAAAAAGGACACTTTGCCATTCTTTGACATAAACTCCTCACTTTTGATCCCATTGCCTATTCAGCTTCCCAAGAGTTGTGGCACCATTAGAGGATTTCCTTTTGTAATCAAACTGTGATAATTCTTTTCATAATGGTGCAATTACCTATTCCTTTCTGGTTTCACCTCAGAAAGCTCAGTGAGTCATAGACCTTTACATCGACTGCACCTACGCCCACTGACAACCAACAAGGAGTGACAATTCCTAGGACTCATTTACTCTCCAGAGTGGGTTTACAAGGAAGCACCTGCTTAGAAGTAGACATCCTTCAGTATAGGCTTTACAGTAAAAATGCTTACTTCATTTATTCATCTTCCATGACTCTTAGCAAAGAAGGTCTACTCCCTTCTGTCCTAATGGTGTAAATCATGTTACAATCACTGCTGCCTCAATTATATAAGAGTAATGTAAATGCTGCAAATGCAGCTCAGAGTATCTCTAGATCCTTAAATATCCACATGATTCCATTCATTATTTCTATACATTTCTCGTACTGGAAAGAGCAATGCTCAGGACTTGAAAAGTGAAGCTCATCTGCAGGACTCACATCATGATAGCAGCTCTGCCTAGAAGACCACCAAAGAAATTACATGAAAGAAATCAGTATTTCATCTTATATTTAAAAGCAGTGACATCTTCTGTGTAGCTGTCTAATACAAAAGATTTCAGATAGGCTCAACTTTTCAATTTTAAGTTACACATAGAAGACAAAACTGAAACATACTGGTTGGCTAAACCCTCCACCATTCCTGCCCTGGACCGACTCTGACTCAAACAAACACGATTTCCTCTGAGTCCTGGCTGATCTTCCTTTAGAAATCTTGAGGGGGGTGCGTAATTTCTGCTCTGTGACTGTCTAGCCAGAACTGTGAATGTAGTGCAAAATAAATAAAGAAAAACATTTCAAATTACTTTCATTTGGCTCTGTTCCTGTGTCTTTTGTGTTTGCTTTCCATGTATGTATGAGGGACTGCATTTTGTTGTCGGAATTACTCACGAAAAGCAGAGTTCATAGTGGCAATCGCAAGAACAGCATGCACAGAGGCCAAAATGTAAATGTTCATGTACAAGACTTCATGCCAGAAATTCTTGCACATTCATGGAATGTGCTTGCTCTGACCAGGCCCGAGCAGGCAAGGTAATGTCAGTCTTCAGCAGCTGCCGCTAATCTGCACGGCAAAAAGCCCTGACAACATGAGTTTTCTAAATTAATTTCAATAATGAATGCATTCAAACAGATTCGGTGTGTTTGCCTTCCCCAGACAACAACCAAATGTGTTTTAACCATATGTCATTCGTGCTCACGTAGCAAGCTTGGGAAGGCAACGGCTGAAGAGGAAATCTGGTCCTGTGATGAAAGGCAGCGGGCTGGGGTTTGGGAAGCACCAGGATTTGTCACAGCCTCCTGAGGTGATCTCAGATAAATCCTTCATTACTCCACTCCCTGCCTATAAAATGGGCTCTCCTGAGCTCTGAAGAAATATGTCTGCGTGGCTGCTGCAGGATCTAGCATGGTACAAGCACAGATACACGGACAGCATCGCTTTTTGAAAACAGCCTGGGCAACTGTTGGGCTCACACAACAGAGAATAAACCATAGCCATGCAACTTGGTTGGTAAGGATGCTTGCTCTCATGGGCGAATCACTTGGTTTATTTGCATATGCTGGGGACTATTGGAGACCAGCCCACTGAACGTGTCACAATTTGTGCCATGCTGGAACCCTCTCCTGGCTTGTGGGCCAAGTATTGGAGAGGACAGCGGGAAAATTTTGCAGTGCATTACCTTGGGTTACCAGACTTAGTCTAGACCAGATACATCCTGGTAAGACCTTCATCTTCAAAGCCAGGGTACTTTCTGCGAATTACGGTTCCTTTTGCAACAAAGTCTGTGTAAATCAACATGCATCTGACACGGACCAACCCTTCCTGTCATGCAAGAACAGCTGCCCAGCTTGGGACCAGGGATATTTGGTGGCACATTGAACAAGCTCCTCTAGCTGGATCATAGCCTGCATAGGAAGAAGGTGTTTAACATTGGAATCAAACGAACAACTTCCACCAAAATCAATAGACATTTATTCCCATCTTAAATTAACATTTTTCTTTAGCTGTCTTTTAACTCAGCTTCATCACATTGCTCTCTTCCCTGTACATGCTGGGGAGAGCCCACCAGAAATCTCTCTTCTCCAGGAAATACAGACTTCTAAAAATTTAGAAAACAAAGGTCTTTTAAGTCTCAAAATGAACATGGTCATGAACCATCTCTCACTGCATCATATCTGAGAGCAGGTAATTTCAGGATTATGGAAGAATCGGGAAAATTGCAGAATTCTCCTTTTGCTGTTGGAGATTTAAATCTGCACCTTCATTTAATCAAGAAGGTAATTTCCTCTGTGCAGCACGTTTCAAATTCTACTTATGACCTTGATGTCATGACAGTTTTGGTACTAACCTGGTCCTCAGTAAGTATTTCTACTAGAACAGTGAATAATCATCAAAATTAACTAGCCTATGGAGTGATTAAATAATTTCCTCCAATTTGCATTTGATATGTTTATAAAGTGCTGGAGGGTGTTCTTTGCTCTCTTATTTTTACTGCTGTTAAAGACTATGGCTGGATTTTTGGCATAGGTGCAGTACTATTATGGTTACTACAAAATTCTAATCAGATTACGGTAGGAGTCACCATTTGATACTGTAAAAATGCCAGTAGGTAGTAGATAAATATTAAGGCACAATTAGCTGCCAGAATCTTTTATTGTCGGAAATTGATTAATATTGAGATAAGTCTGAGTTCTACGGCAGTTTTTTTAGCGTTTAGACAATTTTTTTTAGCGTTCTGCATTTATCGAGTTACATTTTCTCACAAGCAATAGCACAAGTAATAAACAAGCTGGAGGATGAATATAAACAACGTAGATAGATACCACGATATTAAAGCTACAAAATATACAAAGTGCTGCCTGTGTGTTATTACTGGTGCTTCGTTTACCCTACTCTTGTCAACAAGACCTGTAATTCAAAACATACAACTCCTTGCGAGACGCTTTCGTTTCAAACCAGATGAAACTATCAGTGCCGATCACCAATAAAAAACGTGATTTAAAATGTATCGGAAATCTGTGCTTTCAAATGCATGTCTTGGCCCTTCACACAAGTGAGCAGTTGCTAATGCCAATATGCATTAGAAATGCAATTGTACTATACTTAGATGTGGTTCAACCACAGTTATAACATGGGCCATTAAGAAGCATTAAAAAAAAAAAAGAAAAAAAAAGGGAAAAAAAAAAGATCAGAAAGAAAGAGTCCAGGTTAAAAGGGAACATGCTCTGTTGCTCAGATAAAAGACTCAGCCGTAATTAGACAATAAAATTGTTCAAAATTAGACTAAACAGATAAAATATTGATGTCTCGGCACACATGAGCATGCCATACAGAAACACACTCGCTTACATTTTCCCAGGGCTTGTAAAAGGCTCTGAGGGCTCCTGCTGTGGCCCGGGAGGCCGGGCGGGCTGCAGGAGGCTGCGGGCTGCTCTCAGCAGCCTGGCACCTGTTGCACAGGGAACGCAGCCTCTGCTCCGCCGTGCCCCCCGCGTTCCTACCCTGGCAGTGGTCTTTCTGACACGCAGCTCCCTCAGATAATCGCAGGTGAGGCAGTGGCACAAAACCTAGCTCTCTGCTGAGTCCCACCGGTGAGAGGACTTGCGCGTGAGAGCACGTGGCTGCCTGCGCCGCCGGGCTGGGGCTGGGGAGCAGTGGGAAATGCCCAGCTGCCTCAGTTGGACGCGACTCAAAACTTCATCCGCTTTGGTTCAGTTCTCAAAATAGGGCACATGACCTCTAAGCAAGGCAGTACAGTAGTCTGCTTTCACAGCGCCGAGTCGCTGGCTATGTGAGCAGGGGAGGAGGTGAGGCTTGAAGCTTGCCGAGTTTCACCCTTATCTCCTTCAGTAATGCTTTTTCCACGGCAAATTTGCCACTGTGTTTAGGAGCAGGGATGACATCTGCCACAGAGTGGCTTACCCCGGTGTGCCGGCATGTGTGACATGAGGTGATGCCCTCCTGGCCAGCGCGATGGAAGGGACCTTCTCCTCGAGGCACCCGCGCTGCCCCTCCTGACCCCCCTGGAGCACCACGTCCCATCTCCACACTGCAACACAGCTGCAGGAGGCAGCCACGGGACTGCTGGAGCAGCATCTGCGGGCACCGAGCATACGTCTGCACGTCTATGTGTGTGTGCTGGAAAAGCAGTGCCTCCCAAGCCGGTGGATCCCATTTGGTACTTTACCAAGCCCACTGTAGGTCCCTTCCTTATGGAATTGGCATCACGAGAAAAGATAGCCTTTTCTCTCGACAGATAAAGATCCAAATTGCATTTTATAATCTGGCAATTATGCAGTTTGATTTTTTTAAATAAAACAGATAATCTCTCTTCCCTGCTCGAGATGAGATCTTCGATGTAAGTGACAGCTGTTAAAATGCCGCTAAAAATAGACACGGTGTCAACCACCAAAAAGCAGAGCACTCCTGCAACCCGCGGGCAGAAAACAAATGAGGCTCCCACCGAGTTTGTGGGAAGGCTGCGAGCACCCTGCGAGCACCCACTGCCCTCCTGCAGCCATCACTGTGGGACACCGCCGGCACAGACCAAGCGCTCGGTGCTAGGGCACAGCTTAGGGGCATCCCCTCGACTTTACTTGCCCTCTCCTTTCTGCTCTTCAGAAATAATAATTATGCACCGCTCCGGCCAAGACTACCTCTGAGCATTCCGGATGCTGTTTGTGTTTACACCTTTGCCCTGAAAAACAAAAATAAAGCCCACAAGAATAGCAGGAAGAAGAAGACAAAAGCAGCGCCGAGCGCACCGCGGCCATGCACCAGCGCGAGGACCCCGCGCGCGGCC
>WBMW01000409.1:0-12089 GCA_013396635.1 Penelope pileata | reverse complement strand
GAGGGGGGGGAGAAGGGGGGTAAAAATATCAGGGTGACCCCCCCCGAGGCACGGAGTGGGGGTGGGTGGCTCTGGAGTGGGGGTGAAATGGGGATGAATGGGCTGGAAATGAGGCTGGGGGGTAGGAAATGGGGAGAAAGCGGCCCGAAATCGGGAGAAATTGCCCCAAAAGAGAGAAAAGAGCCTGAAAGAGAGAAATTGACCCGAAATGGACAGAAAGAGCCCCGAAATGGAGATGGAAGCCCCCAAATAGATAGATAGGAATGGCCCCGAAATTGACACAGAACTCCCCAAAATAGACACAAACAGCCCCAAAATAGAGGAATGTCCCAAAAATAGATATCAGCACCCCCAAAACTGATATGAAATCCCCCAAAACAGAGACAAACAGCCCCAAAACCGAGACAAAAGTCACCAAAGCAGACACAAAATTCTCCAAAGCAGGGGGAAAAGTCCTCAAAATAGACAGAAATGACCCCAAAATTGATAGGAATGGCCCCAAAATAGACATAAACACCCCCAAAACTGATAGGAATGCCCTCAAAAGACACAAAACTCCCCAAAAATAGACACAAACACCCCCAAAACTGAGACAAATGTCCCCAAAACGAAGACAAATGTCCCCAAAATAGACACAAATGTCCCCAAAATTGATAGGAATGGCCCCAAAATAGACACAAAGGCCCCCAAAACACCAAAAAATACCCAGAAAAGTCCCCAAAACACACACATACACCCCAAAACCACGTATCCCCATGGGCTCATGCGTCCCCAAAGAGCACAGAACAGCCCCAAAATCCCCCCATAAGCCCCCAAAACAATGCAAATTCCCCCAAAATATTTATGAGCACCCCTGAAATACACATGAACATCCCAAAAACCCACCCAAATAACTTCAAAATGCACACGGACACCCCTAAAGGAGAGAGAAACACCCCCAAAACTGACAGGAACAGCCCCAAAATAAATGGGAGAACCCCAAAACCACACGAGAATCCCCAAAACATATGGGAATATCCCCAAAAGAGACAGAAACCCCCCAAAAGTGGCAAAAATACCCCAAAACCAGACATGGGCAACCCCAAAAACACACGTGAGCACCCCCAAAACATACAGGAATATCCCAAAAAAAGACAGAAACCCCCCAAAAGTGGCAAAAATACCCCAAAACCAGACATGGGCAACCCCAAAAACACACGTGAGCACCCCCAAAACATACAGGAATATCCCAAAAAAAGACAGAAACCCCCCAAAAGTGGCAAAAATACCCCAAAACCAGACATGGGCAACCCCAAAAACACACGTGAGCACCCCCAAAACATACAGGAATATCCCAAAAAAAGACAGAAACCCCCCAAAAATCAACAAGAACACCCCAAAACCACATGCACTCAGCCCAAGACACGCACACGAGCACCCCCAAAATGGACAGGAATATCCCCAAAATGGACAGGAACACCCCCAAAATGGACACAAATGCCTTCAAAATGGACACAAATGCCCCCAAAATGGACACAAATGCCCCCAAAATGGACACAAACGCCCCCAAAATGGACACAAATGCCCCCAAAATGGACAGGAACGCCCCCAAAATGGACACAAATGCCCCCAAAATGGACACAAATGCCCCCAAAATGGACACAAATGTCCCCAAAAATGCACACGAACACCTCGACCCCAATGCACGCTGCCCCAAAATACCCCAAATTCCCCCCAAAACGCAACCCTATGTAAAATACGCATTTAAAAATGGAAAAAAATAGACGGGAGGGATACGGGGTTTTGGTGCATAAATTTATAGGGGGATTTTTTAATTTTGGGGGGGTCAGGGTCGGTCCCCCAATATGGCGCGGGGTTGGCACGGGGCTCCGTGCTCCAAACCAGCTTGACCAGTTTGGGGCCATGGGGTGGGACTGGGATCAGGTGTCCGCAGGTCACGGCGGGCGGTTGGGGGGGATGAGCCCCCCCCTCTCCCCACCCAACCGTGGGGGTGAGGAGGGGTGGTCGGGGGGAGAAGCCCCCCTACCCAATGTGAGAGGGCAAGGCTGGGAGATGGGGGTGGGCTCAGGGTGCTGGTGTCCCCAAGGTGGTCCCCAAGATGCTGGGATGGTCCCCAAGGAGGGACCAGGGATGGTCCCCAGCAGATTGGCATGGTCCCCAAGACCCCAGGATGGTCCCCAAAAACTGGGTTGGTCCCCAAGAGCTTGGCATGGTCCCCAAAAACTGGGTTGGTCCCCAAGAGCTTGCCACGATCCCCAAGACCCCAGGATGGTCCCAAAAAGCTGGGTTGGGTCCCCAAGACCCCAGGATGGTCCCCAAAAACTGGGTTGGTCCCCAAGAGCTTGGCATGGTCCCCAAGACCCCAGGATGGTCCCAAAAAACTGGGTTGGTTCCCCAAGACCCCAGGGTGGTCCCAAAAAACTGGGTTGGTCCCCAAGAGCTTGGCATGGTCCCCAAGACTGCAGGATGGTCCCAAAAAAATGGGTTGGGTCCCCAAGAGCTTGGCATGGTCCCCAAGACCCCAGGGTGGTCCCAAAAAACTGGGTTGGTCCCCAAGACCCCAGGGTGGTCCCCAAAAACTGGGTTGGGTCCCCAAGAGCCCAGGACGGTCCCCAAAAACTGGGTGGGTCCCCAAGAGCTTGGCATGGTCCCCAAGACCCCAGGGTGGTCCCAAAAACTGGGTTGGGTCCCCAAGACCCCAGGATGGTCCCCAAAAACTGGGTTGGTCCCCAAGAGCTTGGCATGGTCCCCAAGACCCCAGGGTGGTCCCAAAAACTGGGTTGGGTCCCCAAGACCCCAGGATGGTCCCCAAAAACTGGGTTGGTCCCCAAGAGCTTGGAATGGCCCCCAAGACCTGGATCGTCCCCAAGGACCCAGGATGGTCCCCAAGACCTGGGATGGTCCCCAACGTTCCCAACCAAGAAAGCATCTTGGATGGTGTTCCCCAAGACTTCAAGATAGTCCCCAAGACCCCAGGTGGTCCCTGAGTGGGGAGGAGTCCGGGATGGTCCCCAGGAGACCAGGATGGTCCCCAAGCAGGGAAGAGTCCTGGGGTGGTTCCCAGATTTGGGTTGGTCCCCAAGACCTGGGATGATACCCAAAACTCCAGCATGGTTCCCAAGCAGGGAGACATGGTGCCCAAGATCTGGAACGGTTCCCAAGAGACCAGGATCATCCCCAAGAACCCTCGACGGTCCCCAAGCAGAGAGGCATCGTCTGGATGGCCCCGAGGTGCCAGGATAGTCCCAAAGAGCCTGGAAGGTCCCAAAGACCAAACCAGGATGAGCTTCTGCCCTTTGGGTGATGTATGGGTGCACGGTACCGTGATGCAACAGGCACACAGGGACACGCTGCAAAGCCATCCATAAAAACGACTTTTTCCATCCCAAACTCGGTGTGGGACCCCTCGGCCCCAAGCCCGTCAATATTTCGACTCCACCAAGGTCTGGCTGAAATTTCTTTTGTTTTTCACTCTTTGTAAAACCGAGCAGAGTTTTACAAACCGACACCCTCTCACCTTGTTCCTCACCCAAATATTTAACGCTCGCGGAGGCGGGGGCCGGGCAGAGCCCCCCCATGACGCTGGGAGCGGCGGTGTTCGGGGCAGGGTTAGGGTTTCTTTCCGAGACGTCTCGTTGTGCTCAGATGGGGATGGAAACCACAATGCAATATTGATGGGGAGGGATGCGGGAGCGCAACCCGAGTCCATTAGCCGCGGAGCCGGCACGTTTTTATGGCCGTGGTGAGGCTGGCGCGGGCAAAACCCCCTGAGATCCCAGCTTAAAAACGGGGCTGGGCTTTATGGGGGGGTTCAGGGGGGTGGTTGGCATCACCCTGAGATGGGATGCACGGGGTCAGCCCACCCCAGTGCGTTAGGGTTGGGTTGCGCCCAATGGCTCAGAATCACCAACTATGGGAAAAATGAGAGATTTTTCGGCATTCGTGCACGGAGCTGTGAATCATTTCTCCAGGAGTGCTCCTGCTCATGGGCAGTGTGGGAGAGATGCCAATGAGGGCTGCTCTTGCCTCCTTTTTGGGTCCTTTTTGGGTCCTATTTGGGTCCTTTTTGGTCAAGAACCATTTGGCCACGTCGCTGCGGCTCTATCGTTGACCAGTCCCCATCTTTCTGCCTTAAACACGCACCTCCAGCATGGACCCAAGCCAACATTTGGGGCAAGGAAGGAGCGATCCCCTTCCCCAAACCCATCCCTGCCCTCCTCGGGGGGTGGCGGGCCCCAGCCCTGGTGCAGGGGGGGTCAGGCACGGCCGTTCCCCCCCCGGAGCATCATGCATTAGTAATGGCCACCGATCCGCCGGCGCTGACGACACTTCTTCCAGCCAGGAGAAACAATTCGGGGCCGTAACCGGAGCCAGCACGGGGCAGGTGCCGAGGGCTCAGGTGTCCCCCGCGGCCCTGGGGGTCACCTGTCTCCCATCCCGGGGTTGGGTGCTGCTGGAGTGCTGGCATCCGTCGTGGTGGCATCGAGGGCCCCAGAACCCGCTGTGACAAAGTGGGGAGGGGATGGAACTCCTCTTCAACCCCAGAGGAACCCTAGGACCAAAGCACCGAGTGTGTGTCAGCACCCACCTGTCCCCCTTTTTGTCACAGAGGCCGCACAGCCACCAGGATGGCAACCAGAACCCCACTGGGATGGAGCCCAGTGCCCCGTTGGGGGTGGCACCCATGTCACACGGGGAAGGCACCCAAAGTCCTGTGAGATGGCACCCAGAGGCCTGCAGGGACGGCACCCAAAGCCATCCACTTTGAGGTGGGACCCAGAGCCCCCACAGAGAAGACACCCAAAGTCCCATGGAGATGGCACACAGAGCACCACGGGGAAGAAACCC
Organism: Penelope pileata; assembly: GCA_013396635.1. NCBI lineage: Eukaryota > Metazoa > Chordata > Aves > Galliformes > Cracidae > Penelope > Penelope pileata. The sequence continues at coordinate 7,241 of WBMW01000409.1, read as the reverse complement.
CAAATCCCATGGGGATGGCACCAAAACTCCATGGAGAAGGCACTCCTAACCCCATGGGGATGGTGCCCAGAGGCCCATGGGGAAGACACCCAACACCCCACTGGCCACGGCCCCCAAAGCTCCATGGAGAAGACCTGCCAAAGCCCCGTGGTGATGGGGCTCAGAGCCCCATGGGGAAGAAACCCCAGACCCCATAGTGCTGGTACTCAAAGCTCCATGGTGCTGGCACCCAAATCTCCATGGAGAAGGCACCCAACACCTCGTAGGGAAGAAACCTCAGTCCCCACAGTGTTGGCTCCATGGAGAAGACAACCAAAACCCCATGGGTGCAGCACCCAGATCTCCACAGTGAAGGCACCCCAAATCCCATGGAGGTATCATTCAAAGCTCCATGGAGAAGGCACCCAACATCCCATGGAGATGGCACCCAAAGCTCCATGGAGAACATGAACAAAACCCCATGGGGGATTGGCTCAAAAAAAAAAACCCAAAAACATGGAGAAAGGCACCCAGAGCCTTTTAGGGTTGGCATCCAATGTACTGTGGGATAACACTCGAAGCCACATATGGATGGTGCCCAAAGCACCATGGGGAAGGCACCTGAAGTCCCATGGGGAAGGGACCCACAGCACCATGTGGATGACACCCAAAAGCCCATGGGGGTGGCACCCAGAGCTCCTTGGAGAAGATACCCAAACCCCCATGGGGATGGCATGGAAACCTCGATGGAGGAAGAACCCAGAGCCCCATGGGGATGGCAACCAAAACACCATAGAGAGGACGCCCCAAACCCCATGGGGATGACACCCATGGCCCTATAGGGAGGGACCCACGCTCCATGCTTTGCCCTTCGACGCCCTTCAGCACGGACACAGATGGGGTGGGGTGTCCCTGTCCCCCCAGCATAGAACCCCAAACTCTGGTGAGGTCAGTGGGACAGGAGGTGGCACTTTGCACCCAGGGGACAGGAGGGGACAGAGGTTGCAGGGATGGGTGGGAGCACAGACTGGGGAAAGGGAGGCACCAGCGCCGATGGGCCCTGTACTGGGCAGAGTGGGAAGCTACTGGTGTGGCTCGAGGGCCACCTGCTGGGCAGAGGGGACAGTGCCACCCCCAGCTGTCCCTAAGAGCCCCGTGCCAGGAGGGGGACAAAAATGTGGCACCAAGGGCTGTGCCCCCTGCCCTGCTCCCTCCCCAGCGCAAGGGACAGAGTCCCCAGAGCTGGTGGCACCAAGAGGTGGCAATGGGATGGGATGTCCCCCCCCCAGCGTCACTCGAAGGTGGCCGGAGCTGCCAGAAGGTGGCAGTGGCACGACACGGATCTGCCACCCTGTCCCCAAGGTGACAAACAGACCAAGGGTTTTGGGAAAAGGAAGAAAATTTGGGGCAGCAGCTGCAGCGAGTTTGGATGGGGACAAGGTTGACAAGCAAGACCATGGCCCAGCAACGGCCTGTGTCCCCGTCCCTGTCCTGATCCCTAAAGTTCCATGGAGAAGACACCCAAAATCCCATGCACATGGAACCAAGAGCACCATAGAGAAGATACCCAAAACCCCAATGGGCTTGGCAGGCAAAGCTCCATGGAGAAGACACCCAAACCCCATGGGGATGGCAGCCAAAGCCCCATGGGGAAGACACCCAAACCCCATGGGGATGGCAGCCAAAGCTCCATGGAGAAGACACCCAAACCCCATGGGGATGGCAGCCAAAGCTCCAGGGGGAAGACACCCAAAATCCCATGGGGATGGCAACCAACGCCCCATGGAAANGCTCCATGGAGAAGACACCCAAAATCCCATGGGGATGGCAACCAAAGCTCCATGGGGAAGACACTCAAAATCCCATAGGGCTGGTACCCAAAGCTCCATGGAGAAGATACCCAAAATCCCATGGGGATGGCAGCCAAAGCCCCATGGAGAAGACATCCAAACCCCATGGGGATGGCAGCCAAAGCTCCATGGGGAAGACACCCAAACCCCATGGGGATGGCAGCCAAAGCTCCATGGGGAAGACACCCAAACCCCATGGGGATGGCAGCCAAAGCTCCATGGGGAAGACACCCAAAACCCCATGGGGATGGCAACCAACGCTCCATGGAAAAGACACCCAAACCCCATGGGGATGGCAGCCAACCTCCATGGAAAACACATCCAAAACCCCATGGGGATGGCAACCAAAGCCCCAATTTAGGGCTGGCACAAAAAAACCCCACAACCATGGAGAAGTCACCCACAGCCCTGCGAGGAAGGCACTTAAAGCCTTTTAGGACAATTTTGGGAGCTCCCATCCCTGCGTGCATCCCAATCTCCAAGCCCCAAATCACGCTTGCTCAGCATGCAGCCCCACACAGCCCCAATTTTTGGGTGCCCTCCAATGTAGGGTTGGCCACCACCAGCCAAGAGCTCACCCGAAGCTCCAATGGATGCCAAAGTCCCGCAGAGCCGACGCCGTGGCGCGGAGGATCCCTTCCTGCAAGAAGCTCAAGCACCAAGCAGGCCTCGAGGTATATACATCTTTTTTTTTATTTTAAAAAAAGTTTACAGTTCTTTCCTTATACACAGCTATCGGAGAGGTTATACTCTGAGAGAAGAGGCATTTTGTCAGGGTGGCCAAGGTGCCCACTACATCACAACGCAAGGAGAAAAAAAAAAATGGGGGGAGGGAATAAAAATCAAAGAGCTTAGATTCGTAGGAAGGGCAAAACACCCCGATCTCTTCAAGTATCACACGATAGGTACCAAACACAGTCAGTAAAATAACGGCCATTTCTCATGCTGGAAACACCCCTGCTAAAGTGCCAGCAGAATTCGGGACGAGCAGAAAGAAGAGAAAGCAGCGCAACACCTCCAACCCTTCCTGGGGTGGGGATCCCTGGCTTTGGGGCAAATTGTTCCAGCCACGTTGGGTGGCATTGAGCTGACCCAAAGCTCTGCTCCATCCTTCGTGAAAAAGCTAAGCTAGGGGATGGAGGATGGGAACAAAGCCATTGGGGTTGGCTCCATCCCGTTGACCCCATGGCGCGGCGTCAACGACACCGAAGAGTTTTCCAACGGCCTCGTTGGTGGCTCACGCGACGCGGAGAAGCAAAACCTTCACCAACAAAAAAGGGGAGGGGATGGGAGCAGAAGGCAAAGCCTGTTTCCAATCCAGCACCAAGGTTTGGGGTCATGGAGCCTATGTGAGTGTAGGGGGACATGGGGAGGGTTGGGGACGTGGGGAGGGTTGGGGACCCCATCGCTGCAACAGAGCACGAGGCAATGACAACACTGCTTTCTGAATGGTAATAATTAATGATAATGAATCAAACACCCTCAGGATGACCAAAGCAAGAGCTACCGTGCTGCAGTATGGCTCCAGCTCTTCCTCCCAGCCTACAGCCGTGGGTTTCTTTACTGCTTGGTGGGGGGAAAAGTTTTTTTGGGGGGAGGAAGACTTCGAAAAGAGGCGAAAAATGGCGCAGAAAACGGGGAGGAAAGAAGAGTGGTGCAAGGAGGGCAACAAGCAGGCGGTCCTGAGCCACAGCTCGTCCCCTAAAAGCATCTTAGAAGACGGGGGAAGAATTCAGGAGTTAATTTTGGGGTTCTTTGTGCTGTGTTGGGGTGGTGGACTCAGCACAACGCAACGGTGGGACGTCAGCTCTCAAGGGAAAACCATGAGCATCCCATTGAGCTGGGAGCTCAAACGAGCGCTGCTGGGTCCCTGCACGGTGCCAAGCACGGATTTTTGGGGTGCTCTGCCCAGCAAAACGCATCACAAAACCAAAGGGGGGAGAGCAACACGTGAAATCAGAGCTGGGGGGAACAGCGATAGGGAAGAGAAAGGGTTACACCTGCAAAAAGAAAGGGGGTGAGGGAATTAGAACACTGATTTTTATACGATCTTGAAAAAATACAAATTTTTATTGTGTTTTTTTTTTCTTTTAAACTGGACTCTACTCCTAAGCAGCACCTACAGCAAAGGTTATAGCACGAGCAAGCTGCTGGGTCAGCAGGGAAGCAAGAGAATCCCCAAATAATGAGAAAGCAGGTGCTAAGGACACCAGCCACAGCCCTACACACTGCTTCAAAAGGGAAAAAAAAATATATAGGGGAAAAGGGGAAAAAGGAAAAAAGGAGAAGAAAAAACTTCACTTCGTGCCTGTAATCAACATAAAGGAAATTCTCTGTTTTTATTAAGGAAAAATCATGCAAAGGAAAATGGTACTGGATGAGTTGCCCCCCCCCCTTTTTTTTTTTTCCTCCCAATAAAACAACTTTGTGCTTTAGGAATTAGAAATAGGATTGTAAGGTTCCAAGCCCACTGCCTTGGAATTTGGTGGTGTTTCTCAAGGAAAATATTTCTGGGAAAAATTAAAAAGAAAAAAAAAATGGACCAATGGGACGTGGAAAACTCGGCTCACTCTGCACAGGGTGCCATGCATTGCCCTGTAGGGTGCCCCACCGACCCAAACCCCTCACCCAAACCCCTCCAAATTCCCCCAAAATACAGCAGGTCACATCCAGATTTAAAAATCCACCTCAGCTTCCACCTCCACCATCATCCAAATTCCCAAATCCAAGTGTACCAGCATCCCAGGCAGACGTTTGCTCTATCTCATAGCATTCAACCAAACAAGCAGCAATCTCAGCTTGCTGAAAGACACCCACAGAAATCAAATTTTTCATTCTTTAGTATCCTAAAAAAAGAAAAAAAAAAAAGCAGATTCACTTCTTTCCTCCAATCGGTGCTTTTAGGCTTATTTTTTTTTTTATTCATCTCCATATTTTTTTTTTCTAGATCACATTTCTTCGTCAACGTTAGGAAATTTTTCCATCTTTGTTGTACACACACAAGCAGATGGCTACCGAGCTGGTGCAGAAAGGAAGGGGAGGGGGGGGAAAAAAAAATGGAAAATAAAATCAGCACCGATGGATTCATGGCCAACGGGGCCAACGGTGGTGGACGTGGCCTATGGCCAACGGGGCCAACGGTGGTGGACGTGGCCTATGGCCAACGGGGCCAACGGTGGTGGACGTGGCCTATGGCCAACGGGGCCAACGGTGGTGGACGTGGCCTATGGCCAACGGGGCCAACGGTGGTGGACGTGGCCTATGGCCAACGGGGCCAACGGTGGTGGACGTGGCCTATGGCCAACGGGGCCAACGGTGGTGGACGTGGCCTATGGCCAACGGGGCCAACGGTGGTGGACGTGGCCTATGGCCAACGGGGCCAACGGTGGTGGACGTGGCCTATGGCCAACGGGGCCAACGGTGGTGGACGTGGCCTATGGCCAACGGGGCCAACGGTGGTGGACGTGGCCTATGGCCAACGGGGCCAACGGTGGTGGACGTGGCCTATGGCCAACGGGGCCAACGGTGGTGGACGTGGCCTATGGCCAACGGGGCCAACGGTGGTGGACGTGGCCTATGGCCAACGGGGCCAACGGTGGTGGACGTGGCCTATGGCCAACGGGGCCAACGGTGGTGGACGTGGCCTATGGCCAACGGGGCCAACGGTGGTGGACGTGGCCTATGGCCAACGGGGCCAACGGTGGTGGACGTGGCCTATGGCCAACGGGGCCAACGGTGGTGGACGTGGCCTATGGCCAACGGGGCCAACGGTGGTGGACGTGGCCTATGGCCAACGGGGCCAATGGTGGTGGACGTGGCCTATGGCCAACGGGGCCAATGGTGGTGGACGTGGCCTATGGCCAATGGGGCCAATGGTGGTGGACGTGGAGCTCCCAGCAAGGCGCATCCATCTGCTCAGAGAATCCTCATAGGAGATGGAGGGGATGGAGGTGTTTCCCCATCCTTGAAGCAAGAGAGAAAGCAAACTGGAAGCCATGTAAGGGCAGCAGTTTCCAAACGATGGCAAAGAGTCGGGCTTCGGGTGTGCTCCAGTCAAAGCACTGTTCAGACAGCATGGTTTGTGTGGTTTTGTTTTCTTTTTTTCTCCTCCCAAGAAGGGAACAGCTCATAATCCATACCAAGAGAGTAACATCCAGCTGAAGGCTTCCAAAAGTGCCCCAAAAAAAATGAAAAATAAACGGAGAGACCAGTGGTTGTCAGTCCCTACGGTTCAGAAGGGCAGGCAGGAGTCCACATCGAAAAACCAGACTTAAAATCCAAGCCAAAATTCTTAAGCATCTCTGAAGAGCTCCATGCATGTGTTGGTTGCTATTTATCAGTGTGACTCCACAGAAAATACCACCAGCAAGGCTGACCTGAAGGAGCACCTCTTATTCCACTGTCTGATCTATATCATCCCTCAGATATATATATTTTTTTGGTTTTTTTTTTTGTTTTTTTTACTTTGAAAAAACACTGTTCCACGTTAGCATCCAAGGTGGTGTCTTTGGAGAACATCCATCAGGAAGCAAAAATCTTTGCTAACTCCCTCCCTACACCGGGGCAGCTGTTTTGAAGCTGACAGTTCAGCAGCACACAAGTTTTTTTTCACTTGGCCAAACGGAATCTGAATGCATGCATTCGGGCTGCATATTGCTACCAAAATGGAATGTGGGAATACGCTATGCACCTCGGGTTGAGAAATGACCAAGAAAAAAAAAAAAAAAAAATCAAGATCTAAAGGGTGATATATATATATCAATGCTATTATTCATAAAAACCTTGTTTAGTAATAAAAAAAATTGCTTTGTTTAAATATGAATATTATAGTCTGCTTCTCGTGGTTAGGAAATTAGAGTCTCTCTGAAAAGCAGGGTGCCTCTTCTACTACAACTCCATATCCTGAGCCTCATCTTCCGAGAAGTCGGACATGGAGCTCTCGGACGAGCTGTCCCCGGTGCCTTCTTCCTGCTCTTTTAGTGCTTCTTCTGTTGCATATTTCTGAATGTATTCTGGGTGGTAGAAAAGAAAAAGGAAAAGAAAAAGACACATCAGCAGCATCTAGGCAACAGTCAGAGGATGGCTTAATTGCAAGTGGTGGGAACGCTGTTGGGTGACGTTGGGTTGGGGGACGTTACGCAACGACGTTGGGTTGGGGGACGTCGGGCTTGGTTAAGTCTCAGAGTAGAGCATCTATATAAAATATATTAAAAATAAGATAATCCACAGCACAGCCACAGCTAGAAACAACCCACGTCCTCCCTTGCACGGTTTTGCTCCCATTTGTTGCAACAGGATCCCACTTACTGCTAAGATGGGGGATTCCGTGGTGACCGAGCTTCGAAGCCACCAAGATAAATATTTATACATAAAGTGGGGTGCCCCATCTCATTTTATAGCTCTATGATCTTT